>CM042861.1:1629365-1689365 GCA_023658055.1 Thaleichthys pacificus | reverse complement strand
TGTGTGCAATCGTTAATCACCTCTTCCTCCTCCATGGAGGGAGGTTATCAGAGTTAGTATTCGTCTCACGGTGTGGATGTGACCAGGAGATAAACCACCTCTACACACCATTACCTCTGTCCCCCTCCTCCCCCCTCACTCCTCCTCCCCCCCTCAGTCTCCCTTCTTCCTCTCCCTGCTCTCCCCCTCCCTCCTTCCTCCCCCTTCTCCCCCCTCGGTCCAGTTTAATCACCATCAAGACGTTGCTGCTCCTCATTAGACAACAGTCAGAGCTACAGAGTGCTTTGTCATGCCACGTCGCTATGTTACTGTAACATCTTGCTATGCTACGCTAATGTCCACAAATGGCTTCCTTCCCCACCCAGCTATATGCTTCTGTGGTAAAATACCCCCAAGATGTCCGCCTCACAAAGATACTGACGCAGACATATGATCAGCATGGCCCTCCTCCTGAGTCCCTTTGGTGAAAATGTCACATTTCACTCCAGAGTTTGGAGCTAATCGTCCGCAGCACAATGCAGCAAACAGCTATTGGCCATTACGGTCGGGATGGCGATAACAGAACATTCAAAGATGCCGTGAACGTTCCGGAACGAGAAGAAAAGCTCATATGAGGAAATAGCTTTCATGTTTAGGGTGTGGATAAGTGTGATAGTGTGTGTGTGACTGTGCGTGTGTGACTGTGTGTGACTGTGTGTGTGCATGTGTGTGTGTGTGCGCAACCGTCTGTGTGGCTGTGTGTGTGTGGCTGTGTGTGTGCCTGTGAATGCGTGTGACTGCGTGTGTGTGTGAGACTGCGCGTGTGCTTGTGTGTGTGTGCCTGTGTTGCTTCCTGTTTGTGTGTGTGCATTGGAGACCCTGAGAGTAATTGCCTTTGCAGTTTCTGTATATGCTTTTTAAATGGATGAAATAGCATAGCAACATGCCCAGCCTTGATACAAGCAAGACTCAAGCCCCCTGGCAACACATAACAACGCATAATAACCTTGTTCGTACCACCACCGCAACTGTTGTTGTTTACTTGTATGCTTGTTAAAGAATAATGACACACCCTAATCTGATGTGCCATTTATATTTATACCAAAAAATGCTTTCTGGTGAGAAGTTACCAGCAAATTATAAAAGATAACACTTTTACAGTATGACACTAACCATAAGGGTTTAACTCATAACATGGGTTTCCTTTAAGGAGCCTTTGGACCACTGTGTGCTTCTCTGCAGTCATGTGCTAACTCTTTAAGCTAAAGCCCAGGGAGTGGCCTCAATGGCTAGCAACACAGTCATGAATCCCACCTCCATAACACCCTCTATCAGTCAACCCGCGCCCATGCCTGATGCTTGATGCAGCATACAAGCTGGAGCTGTATGGAAACTCCAGGAGCTCCAGAGAGAAGCTGGGCTCTGAACCTTCTCAACCCACAGATCCGCTCCCATCCCTGGGGAGAGCCGTGACACAGCATGGGGTCCCGACCCGTTGGGATGACCTGTCTCTGGTTCCCAGGCTCCCCTTGTCCATAAGCGGACAAGTCGGCTGGCGAGGGGGCCAGGGTCGAGTCGGGATCGACGTCTGCTCAAGGGGATTTGGACCGCCGCCCGGCCACAGCTGTTGTCGCGACGACCGCACCAGAAGCCCAAGCCGTTGACCACAACAGCGCAGAGAACACAAAAACTGTCTAATGTCTAATTACCGATGTGTTTAGATCCCTTGACTATGGCTACATAACTGATTAAACGGCCTGTTGCTAAAATCAAATGGCGGTGTTCTGCACGTGTGGTAACATTAAGTTCACAGGAACGAGACACAAACCATTTCTATTGTATTTCTAGTGGATTTATGCGTGCATCTTTGTAATGTTCCCGTATCTAAACAATGCCAGGACTGTTGTTTGAACAAACAAGGGTTGAAGCAAGCCGATGAGATGACAGAGGACGTTTGGAAGGTGGAACCATGTTCTAATGTCTGAGTTCTTTGTTTGCAGCCAATGTTTTCATCCACAGCAACCATATCTTATCAACGGCCAGCTCAAAATAACTTGTCTGTGTGCTGAAACAGGGAGAAAGGTTTCCAGAGAGCTGCCAAAGCTAACATCCATTTCCTTGAGAAACAAAAAACGTCAACAAGCAAATGGAATCTTGACGCGCTCCGCCACAGACAAAGGTCAAAGTTCAGATATGTCATTTTGCTTTGGAGTGCCGTTAAAGACAAACATGCAGCAAACACACACACACACACACACACACACACATGAGAAATGCCAAGGATTGGGTCTGCTTCATTCAAATCTCATCGGTTCACATCACTGAAATAATAACTCCATAACTGAGCTAGGACGTCATTCATTAAAAATGAACGAACTTCCTAAATCAACTGATAGAGGTGCTGAGCAGAACTAGGAGATTATTCTAGTACCAGGATATTATTCTAGAAACGACCAGAGCATTATAGAACCAGGAGATGATTGGAGAACCAGGAAATGATTCTAGAATATGTGATCCCACTGCTTAAACACACCCCTCCCCCCACGATCTCTCTCGCCTCAGAGAGCTTCCAATCTGGATCTGCGCGCCTATACGGCTGCTGGTGGAATGCAAACCAAGTTTAGATTGATTTTAAATTCCATGAATAATCGAGGTAAGAGAGTTTGTGTTAATGAAATAGAGATGAGATGCTGGCGGAGCATTGTGGCAGCCACGAGGATGAATAAGGAGTGCTTCGGACACCTTGGCTTAGTGAGAGAGAGGACCAGGGTTCGGTTCCCTGTGGTTCTCTGTACAGTCATGAGAACAGCCTTTGTTCATGTACCCTCTACAGCAGATCTACTGGGAGGAGGCAGCTGTCTACAGGTTCACAAACACAGGACTATTATTATTATTAGTAGTAGTAATATGATTATTATTACAGTGCTTCAAAGAGGAAGTAAACAATCGGCGGGCTGATAAAAGGGAGAGTAATTACTCTGTCTTTCTGATCTACATGGAAATGAGCTCGGAACCCTGGAGATCAGAGGGAAGTTTAGATGGTCAGATGATGCTGCAGTAGTGGGGGGGCGAGATAGGGGTAAGGGGGGGTGGTGGATTAGATAGAGGTAAAATGGAGAGTGGGGGTGTAGATAGGGGTAAGATGGAGGGTGGGGGGTAGATAGGGGTAAGATGGAGGGTGGGGGGTAGATAGTGATAAGATAGCAGGGGGGTAGATAGTGATAAGATAGCAGGGGGGTAGATAGGGGTAAGATGGGGGGGGTAGATAGGGGTAAGATAGGAGGGGGGTAGATAGGGGTAAGATAGGGGGGTAAATAGGGGTAAGATGGAGGGGGTAGATATGGGTAAGATAGGAGGGGGGTAGATAGGGGTAAGATGGAGGGGGTAGATATGGGTAAGATAGCAGGGGGGTAGATAGGGGTAAGATGGGGGGGGTAGATAGGGGTAAGATAGGAGGGGGGTAGATAGGGGTAAGATAGGGGGGTAGATAGGGGTAAGATGGAGGGGGTAGATATGGGTAAGATAGGAGGGGGGGTTGATAGGGGTAAGATGGAGGGGGGGTTGTTAGGGGTAAAGGGTAGGGGAGAGTGCAGGGGTATAGGGTTAAGATGGATGGAAGAGAGGGAGAGCGACAGGGGGTAGATGGGGTTAGGAGTGGGGAAGTGGGGGGGGGGGCAAATCCTACTGCCCCCTTTTCAGAACAGTGGTTTTGGTGTAAATGGGATTTGGTTGCTTTGAAATTCTAATCAGATTAGAAGTAAACCAGGTCATGTCAGGAGGGTATTGAACCCAAACTGGAGTAACACTCAAGCTGAGAATGCCGCACTCACACTCCCTGGTAATCACCATGGTAATCACCATGGTAATCAGCATGGTGATTACCATGTTCTCCTTGTTGCCAGGGAGTATTTTGTATGTTTCGGCACCAATGTGCAAATAGCACCAGTTTTCCTGGGGGAGCTGGGGTGTGTTGAGGAAGGGTTTGGAAAGTGCTGTCTGAGCGATTTCCTGTAAACTTTTTTGTTCTCCGGTTCTCAGCTTGTGCGGGTCCGTGTGTTTGGGTGAAAACCAGAAGAGCCATAGCATGGTTCCACTCTTCTGTGGAACCGGGATTCAAACACAGCAGACAGAAGGTTTGGAACCTTTCTGGAAATTCTAGAGTTGTGTAATTGCCTGTTTGGAAGCATCAAACGTTCTAAAACTGTAGCTTCCCACATTCGAAATGTCAGATCTAGATATTTCAAGATTGTTAATGTCAGGACAAACACAGGGCAAAACAAAAGTCTGAAAACTGGCGTCTGGTCCCAACTGTTGTATGTAAACAGAGGCTTTTCTGAATTCCGGAAATGTTAAGAAAGAATGTGTTTGTGCCCTTCTCCTCTCCCTGAAGTGCTTTCCCCCAAGCAATGAGCTCTTTCTCCTTGGCCAACCATGCTGTGCTAACAGCCTTGCTGTGTTCTACACCCCTCATCCCCTCCTCACCCCCTCCCCCCTCTGAGTCTTGCAGCCTTCAGCACTCCTTGCTGTCATCTGTGAAGCCCAGACCCTCTGATTGTGGTGGCACACACACACACATACAGACACACACACACTCTCTCACATACCACTCCTGCACACACACACACACACACACTTTCACGCACACTCTCTCTTTTGCTCACACACACATGCACCCTCTCTCTCTCTCTCTCTCTCTCTCTCTCTCTCTCTCTCTCTCTCTCTCTCTCTCTCTCTCTCTCTCTCTCACTCGTACACACACACACACACACCCTCTGCCCGGCTTGGCGTGTGATGCCACAGCTTCCAGTTAGTCACGGCTAATTTAGACGCTGTTTTCTCTCCATTGTGTTGAGTTGTACCCTCTTGGAGGAGGGAGCGAGACAGAGAGCGGAAGGAAAGGAGGTAAGGAGGGAGAGAGGGACAGAGGGAGGGAGGGAGGGTGAGAGACAGAGAGGGGGGGGGGAGAGGAGGGGGAGAAAGAGAGAGAGAGAAATAATGAGAAAGAGACAGACTGATAGGGATGGAGGGTGGAGGTCGAGAAAGAGGGAGGGAGAGAAGAAGGGAAGAAGGGAGCCAGACCAGACCACTAGAAAGAGCTGGAGAGAATGAGAGGGAGAGACAAGGGGAAGGGAGAGAGAGAGTGGAGAGGCAGAGCGACAGTAGAGGGGGAGAGAGAGAGAGCTCGGTCCCTGACATTATTATAATGATGAAGCTGAGACTCTTAATCACACAGCAAGCCAACCACTCTAGCACACACACACACACACACGCACACAAGGGCACACATACACACACTGTGATCTCCTGGCTACACAGTCCTAGGCATACACGATCTGTCTGGCAATCAGCAGACTAAGCTAATCTAATCCACTCTGATCTACAATGTCCCCATCTCTCCTCCACCTGTCCCCCACCTTCCCCTCCATCCGCTCCTTCCTGTCTCTCCCTAGTCCCCCATCTCCCCATCTCCCCTGACCCCCTCCCCGCCTCCCCCCTTGTTGCCCGCCAGACTGATCATCCCACAGGAGGATGATTGAAGGTCAAATGGACAGCCGGCTGCCGTGGATACCGTCTCTCAGGTAACTACCTTACAATCCATATTCAGTCTCTCCTAGCGACAGATGACTCAAGCCCCTTTGGAGACAGGAAAATATGTCTGCTGATTAGACAAATTAATTGCATTACAGGAAACAGAAGTTCCAGAAGGTTCAACCTAACATAACCCTAACACAACCCAACACACCCCTGACCAAGCACAACCCTAACTCAACACAACGCATTGAGCATTGAACACACAACGCTTATTCAACCCAAAACCACCTTAATGTAACCCAACACAACTGTTACGCAACCACACATAATCCTAACTCAACCTATATCAACCCTAAATCAAGTGAATCAGGAGTCAGGTGGCTGAGCGGTTAAGGAATCGGCCTAGTAATCAGAAGGTTTCCGGATCGATTCCCGGAGGATTCCCGGCCGTGCCAAATGACGTTGTGTCCTTGGGCAAGACACTTCACCCTACTTGCTTCGGGGGGGAATGTCCCTGTACTTACTGTAAATCGCTCTGGATAAGAGCATCTGCTAAATGACTAAATGTAAATGTAAGTGAATAAAACCATCACTCAACCCAACACAGTCCTAACTAAACCAAGCTCAATACAACCCAACACAGCTAATAGTCTGTTCTACTGAGTTTAATGTACTGTTTAATGTGTTCATTTAGCACTTGTATCCCCAGTGACACAAAGAGGGGCATTGAACCTGGGACCTACATTCAGATGCTCTAACCACTGAGGTCTACCTCTGGTGAGACAGAAGTTCATGACCACACATCTGGGGTTGTCCGTTAGGAAACCAATACAATAGGAAAACAACTTGTACCAAAGCGTGCAGTGTAAAGAGTCATACATGTTGTAAAGTTGGAACTGTGCTGGGAGTCAGTGTTGTCGTATGAACCGTTTTGTTGAGACCAGGAGACTTGCATGCAAAGTGTCCTTTTATGTTTCTATTCTATGTGAAATATCAATATCAGTGATAGCTGGATCGCTTACAGCTGCTATTTAAATTCATATCATCATACTGTATATCTACACATGGCTGCATGTGTTTAACATACATGAATATGTTTACCATCAACCAGAGACTGTGAGTGTGTGTGTGTGGCTAGGCGGATCTGTATGTGGCGTGTCTGTGTACCCGCTGATCTGTGTGTGTGCGTGTGTGTGGAAGTCTGTGTGCAAGTGTGTGTGTGTCATGTCTAGCTAAGTTAAATTATGTGGTGAATGCCTTCATGTAAAGTGCTCACCCTCTAAGTCTGTTCTGTACTAAACTGTTCTCTAGGCTCGGACACATGCTTACTGAACACGCACACACACACACACACAGTTAGACACACTCTGGTAGGTCTAGAGGTTCTGACAGGCTCCTGTGTGTAAGGCAGCATTAGTGTGCTCTGTTTCAGAGGCTAGGAGTCACGCTAACACACACACACTGACACACATACTTACAACATATGAACACACATGTACTTCCAACACACACACACACGTACTCCCAACACACACAAACACACATACTGTAAATTTGAATGTGTGTTGCGAGTGTGTGTGTATGTGTGTATAGTATGTGTGTGTCTTTGTGTGTGTGTGTGTGTGTGTGATGTGGTGTGTGTGTGTGTGCTTACTTGTGTTTGTGTTAGTCAGGCCTGGTCTGTTGCCTGCTGAGGTGAGATGGGAAAGTGTGGAAAACTAAACTCTGAACGTGTGGCAGCAGATAAACAGGAGCCACACACACATCGTGTTTGATCCAGAACAATCTACAGCAGACCTGTGTGTGTTCAGCTCCTTGGCCCAGATACGTCAACCGGCTGGAAAACAGACAAATAGCCCTCTGACGGCTCCCCATCTCAGTCCCACTATCACAGGAGTGTGTGTCAGTGTGTGTCTGTACGTTAATGTGTGTGTGTAATATTCAGGCCTTTGTACTTTGTCCATGTCTGGCCACAGAGATGTGTGAAAACCTTAGCCCCCTCCGGTGGCATTCCCCCTCCTCTAAGGCCCCCACCACTAGCTCACCCAGCTCCCCCGCCCCCCCCCCCCCCCCCCCCCCTCCCCACACACACACACACACACACCCCTACCACGCAGATACAGGTTCAAATTTGTATCTCTCTGTGAATGAACGCATGACAATACAGGAAGTAACAGAAAGACAGGGGGAGACAAGGTTTAGGCTCACAGGGAGACCAGAGGGAGGATGAAGAGGAGGATGACACACATGGGTGTGTGTGTGTGTGTGTGTCCCTGAGATGGGACTCGCATGTCTCTCCGGTCTGAAGCGCTGAAGTTCCCAGTGACAAACATCTCCTGTCATGCATAATTGACTGGGTTTTTGTTTTATTCAGTATGTGAGGGTGTGTGTGTGTGAGTGAGAGAGATAGAGGGAGAACGTATGTGTGTGTGGGCGTTTACGTGCGTGTGGGAATGTGTGTGTGATGTGTCTGTATGTGTGTGTTGCCTGCTCAGGGGAGACCAGCTCAAACCAGACAGCAGTGGAGCAGGGATGACTAACTGCTTTCTCTAGCAGAACCACCATGGAAGCAGACAAGCAGAGATGGGTATGGTGAGATCACACACATTCACACACACACTCCCGCTCTTTCTCTCTCTTTCTTTCTCTCACTCTCGTGCACACTCGCTTTCTCTCTCTCACACACACACACACACACACACACACACACACACACACACACACACACACACACACACACTCACACACACACACACACTTGCTCTCTTTCTGTCTCTCACACACACTATCCATCACACACACTCGCTCTCTCTGTCACATACATGTACACACACACACACACATCTACAAACACAAAAACGATGTTCTCCTGAGGGACAGCGGGGACAGACAGTTGAAACAAAATGATGTTCCCCTCCGACATGACAAAGCACACATTCTCTATCGCTATGACTCCAGCCTACAGTCTGCTGGTAAATCATGTCTGCACACAAACACCAGACATCCCATAATACTCTTTTTGTCCTCTGTCAGTACAAGGTTTTTGTTCGATCCCTTTGATGCCCATGAGCAGACTTGGAAAACATTCTCCAAGATTCTTCAAAGAGGAGAGGAGGAGAGGATGGGGGAGGAGGGTAGAGGAGAGGATGGGGGAGGAGGGTAGAGGAGAGGATGGGGGAGGAGGGTAGAGGAGAGGATGGGGGAGGAGGGTAGAGGAGAGGATGGGGGAGGAGGGTAGAGGAGAGGATGGGGGAGGAGGGTAGAGGAGAGGAGAGTATGGGGAGGAGGGTAGAGGGGAGAAGAAGGAGAGTATGGGGGAGGAGGGTAGAGGGGAGAAGAAGGAGAGGATGGGGGAGGAGGGTAGAGGAGAGGATGGGGGAGGAGGGTAGAGGAGAGGAGAGTATGGGGGAGGAGGGTAGAGGAGAGGAGAGGATGGGGGAGGAGGGTAGAGGGGAGAAGAAGGAGAGTATGGGGGAGGAGGGTAGAGGGGAGGAGAGGATGGGGGAGGAGGGTAGAGGAGAGGAGGAGGGTAAGAGGAGTGGAAAGAAAGGGAGATGAGAGGGGAGGAGAGAGGGTTTGGAGCCACAGTCCGTCTAGTGAATGACCCAACGTTTGTTCGGGAGAGTTGTTTTTTTAGTTTGGTGGTTGAAGGCATTGAAGAGACTTGGGGCCAAATGTATCAAACTCTGTGTAAATTCATCCGTAAAAGTACGCATACGGAGAAAACTGGAAAACTCTGCACGGAACATTTTTCTCCGATTTATGAACACTGCGTACGCGACCGATACCACACGTTTGTCTTCATAGATTCCTCTTAACTTGTGATTGTGCGCACGTGAACGATCTCGTTGTTCACACCAAGTTGACTCCTATATTTTACCTTACAAGGTTGTTGAATCGCCCATATCTTGTCAGGTTTCTCAATAAACTTCTCAATTAACCCTTTTAAACAATGATTCTTAATCAGAAATGGCTAAGGCAACAAAAAAACAATGGTGACAAATATCAACTTTACTAAATGGAGATCTTCATTAGATAAATAGGAGAAGCATCTTGTTTGGTGGCCTTAGGCTAGAAGTTATTTGAACGTTGATTTACAAAAAATTTATTACGTAATCAACCCATTGTGCCCTTTTTGGAACGTGTGCAGTCGATAGCACTGATTACATTTGGGAAACCGGTTTTCGCGGCAAATTACGATTCAATGTTGGCCTGGTCAACCACAGTATAAGGGAACCTAATGTACCTTGGGGACAGGTGGATCATGTCATCCCCCACCTCGGGCGTCACATGACTGAGAGGAGATTGGTTTATCCATTGGTTTATTCAGCTCCCGCTGAAAAGTCCAAGTTGCAGAGAACTTTCATAGTCGATGTGCTTGACTTGTGCTTGACTTTTGATGGGCATTCCAACACAGGAATCTGCTTACTCAGTACAGATATCCAAAAGAATGGCTCTCGGATAGCTACTGTATAACGATTTATCAACCAGTATCATTGTGGGCCAATAAATCTGCCCGATCCCTGAACTCCCGCTCGCCTTCATCTCTCATTGGCGGTCCTCCAAAAGCGTTGGATATAGATATCTATGGATAATAGATAGATAGCCTATGACATATATATCACATTTGGCATAACTCATTTGTGGCCCAAGTTCACATGTTCTTTCTGGATAAATAGGCAAAAGCGAGATCATTTTCATCATTTGTAGATAGCCTATGCAATTGACTCTCACTGTAGTTCCAAGTCAAACTGTCGTTTGTTATGCATGCACTTCCTGTCTGCCTCTCGGTCACTCTGTGTCGCCGCATCACCTCTCTAAACATGGACGGGTTCTAACGCGCGCAGAGGTGCGCAGAATCTCATGCCACGTGTGTTTTTCATGGATCCGACACTGGGCGCCCGCCCAGTAATGAATAGAAAAGAAATAATAAATGATTTTAATTGTATTTAAAATAATTGACTAATTCAAATTTAAAACAATAATTACATAGGCCTAAGGCGGCACACACATTTGTTTCGACTGTCTGATCAGCCTCACATTCTGTTCCTGTCAATCATACACGCGGTGTCGACCAATTATTCTGCATGAGGGAGGGCCGAGCCAACTCGCACACACACAGTCAGACGAGTAGTCGAAACTCGGAGGAGAGCCATAACAAATCAATGCATTTTTAAAGACATTGTGGTTGAGGTAGAGTATGATTTCATTTAATAATTTAATTTGAATTGTTTTCACACCTATCATAGTCAAAGTCATAGTTAAAACATTTCTTTTTTAAAGAGCCGTTTGGGAGCCAAAAGAGCCATCTCTTTTCAGTGAGCCGAGTCAAACGAGCCGGCTCACGAGAAAGAGCCGGAATGCCCATCACTATTGGGTGGCACACTTTTCAGTCTCTGCCGTATTCTTCTGGTATAGTTCATGTTAGAATATTTTAACAAGCAGCAAATGAAAGGTTAAGGTCTCAGCTATATATACATATGTTTAAATGTTTGCAAATATTTCCAAACATTTGGTGATTTGTGATTAAAGGTCCCATGACATGAAAATGTCATTTTAGGAGGTTATTTAACATTAATGAGTTCCCCTAGCCTGCCTTTGGTCCCCCAGTGGCTAGAAATGTTGATAGGTGTAAACCAAGCCCTGGGTATTCTTCTCCGCCTTTGAGAAAATTAAGGCTCAAATGCTCGGTTTTGAAAATGTTCCTCTTATGTGGTAATAAGAGGGGAGTCCGGTGGCTGAGCGGTTAGGGAATCGGGCTAGTAATCTGAAGGTTGCCAGTTCGATTCCCAGTCGTGTCAAATGACGTTGGGCAAGGCACTTCACCCTACTTGCCTTGGGGGGAATGTCCCTGTACTTACTGTAAGTCGCTCTGGATAAGAGCATCTGACTAAATGTAAATGTAGTTGTGTGTGTATGGTAGGTTACCTCCCCTTTCTCTGCTTTGCCCGCCCAGAGAATCTGGCCCGCCAATAAGAAACTGAGCTGCGAGTGCGATATCGTTTTTTCCTCGTGAGACATCATGGCTTGCAAACGAATGAAGCATATAACAGTTGCTCAGTGTTTGGATGTACAAATGAAAACCAAAGTATTTTTGAGTTCCTTCATCCGAGCCTCTGAAGAACCAGTGTCTTAATTGTATTTTCTCTGGAGTTGCACCAACACAACTTCCCAAAGTTTTGTATGTCTACGCCAAACATTTCAGCGACGATTGTTTCCTCAACTTGGGCCAATACAAAGCTGGCCTTGCTGACAGTCTGAAATTTAAGTCTGGATCAGTACCAACTCTCATTGGTCCAGCTCAGGGGCGTCGTTAGACCCTTTTTACTGGGGCACGTGCCCCAGTATAAATCTGCTGTGCCCAGTAAAATCTAAAGTTTGAGTTTTAACAATTTCTTTTATTAGTCAGTGCATTCATTTAGATTGATAATCTCTTAAAAAATAAAAGCAATATCCCAATCAACGCTTGTAAAATCAAAAAAACTGTATTTGCGTTCAAATGAATGCAAAAGAAATGTGCACGCTCGCATTAACTATTGATGTCCCTGCCAAAGCTGATATCAAACTTGCGTCCCTGAACTGTTGTATAGTGGGTTAAGCAAGGGGAGTTTCTATAGCCTAGTAGTGCATTGTGCGCAGCAAGCTTGATAGAAAAAAAGGAATACAAATAGGGGCCTGTGCCCCAGTAGAGTTTTATGTTTAACAACGCCTCTGGTCCAGCTACAAACCTTGGACAAGTAAGTCAACTAACGCTATATCATTTAGTTTCTTTACTGTATATGGTTACCTAGCTTGTTACCCTTAGAATGTGGCTGTAACATTAGCTCTGCAGCTAACAGCTAACAGCCTTTGCTAATGTAAAAGTAGATAGCATCAAGTATGTTTGTGAATCTGCGACTGTTGTACCGTTCTTTGTTATTTGGATAACTGTTCTGCTGTAGGTCTTATGGCGCGTGCGATATCCGCCTTTCCCCTCATTGAAATTACCATGAGTGTGCACCTTTGCAAACCAGGGTGATCAGATGAGACTAAACTTGCTTATCTTCTATCTACTTGCACCTGGGATATATGCAAAGTAATACATTGAGTACTAATTTGACCTTGTTGTCTCTACACAGGCCAGCACACCACCACCCTCCACCATGCCCCGCCTCTCCCCTCCTCATTAGCATTTAAAGCTACAGAAACAGAAACGGCACATCCTGAGGAAAGCTCCTTGTGGGACTGCTCGTAGTGGCTGTAATTCTGCACCAAGGCTGAATTTCGGGAAAGAGACTTAGAGATATAGCATTAGGGGACCACTAAGGCCTATATAAAAGCATCCAAAAACAGCATGTCATGGGACCTTTAAAGCCATGTTGTGCATTTGTGCCAACCAGCCCCATCACAGTGTTGGTTGGAACACGTTATGGGGTTGGTTGGCACAATGTCAAAATACTATAGTTACAAAAAATGAAGCAACAAATATAACAATTTGAAAGTATAATTGAATATTTGAGAGTGTGTGTGTGTTGGTGTGTGCGTGTATGGTGTGTGTGTATGGTGTGTGTATATGGTGTGTGTATATGGTGTGTGTGTATGGTGTGTGTATGGTGTGTGTGTGTGTATGGTGTGTGTGTGTATGGTGTTTGTATGGTGTGTGTGTATGGTGTGTGTGTGTGTATGATGTGTGTATGGTGTGTGTATGGTGTGTGTATAGTGAGTGTGTGTATGACGTGTGTGTGTATGGTGTGTGTATAGTGAGTGTGTGTATGATGTGTGTGTGTGTATGGTGTGTGTATGGTGTGTGTGTATAGTGAGTGTGTGTATGATGTGTGTATGATGTGTGTGTGTGTATGGTGTGTGTATAGTGGGTGTGTGTATGGTGTGTGTGTATAGTGAGTGTGTGTATGATGTGTGTATGATGTGTGTGTGTGTATGGTGTGTGTATAGTGGGTGTGTGTATGGTGTGTGTATGGTGTGTGTGTTAGGAGGTCGGGGACATATTGCTGGGCAGATGGTCTCGGGCTCTGGTGGAATCCTCCTCTGCCACAGCCGGCATACACTCACCGCCTCAGGCATCTCACTGCCAGCCAGCCAGGAGTGTGAAGGAGGCAGTGCGTGTGCCCTCCTCCATGTGTGAGAGTTAGCACATGTGGATTCATCCATTTGGGTGTGCGTGTGTGTTTGTGCGTGTGTGTGCGTGCTGGTGTGTGTCTTAGAGGGTGGGATTGCTGCCATTCAGACACAGGCAGGGTGTGTTGTTGAGTATGTCACAAAACATCTCCCAGTGCAGAGGAGGGAGGAGAGGAGGAAGTACAGGGGAGGAGGAGAGGAGGGGCGGAGGGAGGATAGAAGAGGGAGAGGAGGGAGGAAAGGAATGAGGAGAGAGGGAGAAGGGGATAGGGAGGAGAGGAGGGAGGGGAGGAGGGAGGAGAGAGGACCAGACCAGTCTCGTTTGTAGACTTCTGTAGTTCTCAGTTGTGGTTTAAGCCCAGATGTCCCTCCAGCTCCCAGACCATTTCCTTTTGTCAGACCAGGAAGTCCTCTGTGTGACATCACATCCTGTGACCTCACACAGTGCTACAGAGGGGAGTCTCTGTCTTATCACCGTGGGAACACTTCCTTGTCCCCAGGATGCTTCAGGAAGTGTCCTACCAGATGCCCCCCCCACCCCACCCGTCCCTCAGCCTCTTTCCCAGACAGGAGGGATGGAAGGATGATTGGATGAAGAGAACATGGAAGCATAGAGGGAGACTAGGATGGAGGGATGAAAGGAACAGGCTGAGTGAGGAAACAGATGTCCAGCCTCTCTCTCTCTCTCTCTCTCTCTCTCTCTCTCTCTCTCTCTGTCTCTCTCTCTCTGTTTACAAAATCATCACACTGGTTTAAATTGAATCATTTTCCTGCATTGTGCCACTGTCAAACTGCGTTTGTGAGTGTGTGTGGGAGAGTGTCTGTCTTTGTCAAAGGGGTGATGGAGGATTGAGGCCGTAGGGATTCAAACAGGGACTATGACGCAGAACAGATGTTGTTGTAGAACACACACACTAGCACACACACACATGTTCACACACGTACACACACACATACACACACACACCCTCTGCGACATGCCCCCTCCTGTCACACAATGGACGATAGTTTAGACTCCTGGATGTAGAACTCCCTCTCTTTCTCTCTTTCTCATTCACCCTCTCCTCCTCCCCCCCCCCCCCCTCCTCCCCCCCCTCCTCTCCCCTCGTCACCTGTTCTCTGTGACTTCATCCCTCTTCTGGGAGAGTGAGCACCAGAGAGTGTTAACGTTATGATCAGTAAGTTTCGTGTGATAACTTCAATGACTAGAGCTTCTTTTCCGACATGAGGGGATGCTTGGCTGTGTAAACCAGACGCACCGGAGGAGATGGGAAGTTCAGGAGCCCTCCACTGTCAGCTTGTTACAGAAAAACATCCTACATGACTCACCTCCTTTCATGAGAGATGGAGGAAGAGAGGAGAGGGAGAGATGTGGAAAGAAAGATAAAAGAGGGCAAAATACGAGCAAGAATATGTACATGGAGAGAGGGAATGCTACACAGAGAGGGAGAGAGAGGAGAGAGAGGAGAGAGAGAGACAGAGAGGAGGAGAGAAGGAAAGAGAGAGACAGAGAGGGAGGGAGAGAAAAGGAGAGAGATTCCCTTGAGAAAACACACGGGCCTCATTAGTGCTTCATTTTGTTAGTTTGAGTTCCCCAAGTTTTCCCAGTGTGTGTGTGTGTGTGTGTGTGTGTGTGTGTGTGAGCGCCCCAGCCACAACCACAGCTTTATAAAACTCCCTGTGGCTTTACTACCTGTCAGTAATATACGTTTCACAATACCAGTGCTACTGTGGTCAGGCACTCTGCCAGATAGTGCTCCTAGTCTTTATAATAGCAGGCTACTGTGGTCAGGCTCACTGCCAGATAATGCTCCTAGTCTTTATAATAGCAGTGCTACTGTGGTCGGGCTAACTGCCAGATAGTGCTCCTAGTCTTTATAATAGCAGGCTAGTGTGGTCAGATAGTGCTCCACCTTTACACTACAGGCCTGTAAAACACTCCCTCTCTTTCCATCTCTCCACCTCTCCTTTTCCATCTTTTCCCTCTTTCTCTCTCTTACTCGTTCTCTCTCTTCGTCCCTCTCACCCTCTCTTCTGTCGCTATCTCTCCATTACTCTCTTTTTCCATCTCATTTTCTTTCTAATGGTCGCTCCTTCATCTCTTTCTCCCTCCCTCGCAGTCTAATCCCCTACTTCTCCTCGTCCTCCTCCTCCTCTTCATGTCTCACCCCTCTGTTACATCTCACCTTCTATTCTGTTTACCTTCTGCTTCTCTCACTCGCTCTTGTTCTCACCGTCTGGTTTTCCTCGACCCTTCCTTCATTCCCTTGTTCTTCCCCTCCGGCAAGTTCCCTTTGTCAGTGTTTAATGTGATCGCCTTCTGTTTCCTCCTGTCCTCACTTACCTTTCCCCTTTCCCGCTTTTCTGTCACTCTCAATCTACCGCCTACTGTTTCCGTCTCCCCCCTATCGCCGACCTTCTCTCTCCTCCCTCACTGTCTCTCTCCCTCGGTCTATCTCGTTTCTCTCTCTCGCTCTGCCCCCTCCTCTCTCTCTCTCTCTCTCTCTCTCTCTCTCTCTCTCTCTCTCTCTCTCTCTCTCTCCCTCTCTCTCCCTCTCTCTCTCTCTCTCCTATTCTCAGAGCTGCTCCACCATAGGAAAAACTCTCTAGGATTAAGACTTCTTTTCCTCCAAGGAATAAAGGCAGTCATTACTGCTCCATAATGGGGTCGCAAGATCATAATCCGGGGGATCAACTCGGGGTTGGAGAAATTCTGGGCAGAATAGGATTACAGTGCTGGAGCCAGTGTTTACGCTATTCGTAAAGTGTTTGGAGAACATAAACTGACAATGGCCAGTGTAATCAGGATGGGGGATGTCTCCTGGAACATCCATAGTACATCTGCTGATTAATTCGTGTTTACACCGCGTCAGGAAGGTAGAGATTTCATGGTTATTTCCTCAGCAAGGCCAGATAACTGCTACGCTAATTAGCCCTTCATGCTAACTGGGACGTTTTCAACAGAACAAACAGAAGCAATAAATCCTTCAGACAATTAGCTGGTGATTATGGTTTGCTGACAGAGTTGTCTAATGGACAAACAGTGGTTTACTCTCTATAAATCCCACTGCAAACAGACTGAGTCAGCCCTTCTGATAGATAATGGTTTTCCCTTGGTTTAAAATATTGTGTCATCTTCCGGATTGCAAGTGAAAAATGACCTTGTTTCTTTCCTGTGCCATCCACACAATTAGGTTTTAGCTCGCTCGGTTATCTGTGAGTTGCTGCATACTTTGAAACCCTCTTCTTCTCTCCTCCTCAGATAATCATTTCAAAGAAAGACTAATTTGAACTTGTGTTTAATGGTTCTCCTGTCAGTGCGAAGATATATTATTTGCTTCCATTAAACAACCCAGCCACACAACAGTGTTAACTTGAGTGGTCAGTGTTTCGAACCAGAGTAAACCATCTATCCTATGGTGGGTCTGTGCTTCTAGCTCATGGACTGTGTTCATTTAACAGACACTTTTATCCAAAGCTGCATTCAGGGAGGGAAAAAAAACCTGGAACTTCTTGATATGCAGTCAAATTGTCTTCCTCTGAGCTTCACCCATCCCCATGTTCTACCACTGAGCTATACCCATCCCCATGTTCTACCACTGAGCTATACCCATCCCCATGTTCTACCACTGAGCTATACCCATCCCCATGTTCTACCTCTGAGCTATACCCATCCCCATGTTCTACCACTGAGCTATACCCATCCCCATGTTCTACCACTGAGCTATACCCATCCCCATGTTCTACCACTGAGCTATACCCATCTCCATGTTCTACCACTGAGCTATACCCATCCCCATGTTCTACCACTGAGCTATACCCAACCCCATGTTCTGCCACTGAGCTATACCCATCCCCATGTTCTACCACTGAGCTATACCCATCCCCATGTTCTACCACTGAGCTATACCCATCTCCATGTTCTACCACTGAGCTATACCCATCCCCATGTTCTACCACTGAGCTATACCCATCCCCATGTTCTACCACTGAGCTATACCCATCCCATGTTCTACCTCTGAGCTATACCCATCCCCATGTTCTACCACTGAGCTATACCCATCCCCATGTTCTACCACTGAGCTATACCCATCCCCATGTTCTACCACTGAGCTATACCCATCTCCATGTTCTACCACTGAGCTATACCCATCCCCATGTTCTACCACTGAGCTATACCCATCCCCATGTTCTACCACTGAGCTATACCCATCCCCATGTTCTACCACTGAGCTATACCCATCTCCATGTTCTACCACTGAGCTATACCCATCTCCATGTTCTACCACTGAGCTATACCCATCCCCATGTTCTACCACTAAGCTATACCCATCTCCATGTTCTACCACTGAGCTATACCCATCCCCATGTTCTACCTCTGAGCTATACCCATCCCAATGTTCTACCTCTGAGCTATAACTACCCCCATTTCCTACCCAGTGGTGGACTCGGGGGGGTGCCCTCTTGGATGCCTCTATGGTGGATAAAACATAATAAAGGGTCCTGCACGTTGGCCCGGTGTGCAAGAAAACGTGATAAAGTCCCTTCGAGGGCGCACATATTGAGTCCAACATATTATATTACATAAAGCTGTTTTTGTTGATGTCCCTGCCTAAGCTGATATCAAACTTCTGTCCCTGACACTGCATCGTACTGCACAATTGGAAGAAACATGTGATGTGATGAGTAGCTCTAATGAGGGGCCTGGGCTCCAGTAGAAGTGGATGTCGAGCAACGCCCCTCATATGCAGCGTGTGCCCTTTTAATCTGGTGTCTTATTGATGTGAATGAGATATAGAAAGTACAAGACTATTTTACAACACATTTTATAGCACAAAGGAAATAATACTAATGTTAATGTAAACATAGCAGACACCTCTTACGCAGAACTGTACATGCGGCACTGTGTGGGGAATTACTTCTGTTATGGACTAAATGTTTGGATGCTTGTGGGGGTAAGACAATTTACAGAGAGAATAATACATTTTGATCAACATAACATAAGCAATTGATAATGTAGGAAACAGAAGACAATTGTAGGCTACATAATGATTTGCATGAATGTACCAGAGCTTTGGGAATATGTTTAAAATGATGACAAATTGCTTTCATGGTGGGTAAAAGTGACTAGATGATGTGGAGGTTGAACAAGTACTTTTGAGAAGTTCGATTGTGATCTGAGAAATGTAGACCAAAGCCACTGAGAAGAACTGTCATCAACAGATGCATCACAGGCTCTGTGCATTGTCTATCCATAGTTCCAGGAATCTGAAGTTCATACAATCTGTGTTTGTATGTCTCACCGAAATCTTAATCATCAAGTACGTCACAGGCACTGTGCACTAGTTTTGTACAATTTACGATTACATGAGCAAGCTACATTGTCTACGTTTGTAACTACACAAGCTAGCTTCTGTTAGCTAGCTAGGCAACAGATGCGAGCCCCAACCCCTCTGCCCCATGCACCTCCCTGTGCACTCCTCTCCTCCCACTCTACCCTGCCCCGCTTAATTATCTCTCTCTGGGAGGGAAAATAGAGAGGAAATGACTTGTCAATTACCCAGAGTGCAGTGGGAGGCCTGCTGTCGCTGCCACTGAACACACAGCAGTAAGTAAGACGCGGGAATCAACTCTGATATGATCCTGCTCCTGCTCCTCCTCCTTCTCATCCTTCTCTTCCACCTCTTCCTCCGGTTTCCTTCTGCTCACCCTCCATGTCCTCCTCCTCCCTGGCACGTCATCGAGACAGGCAGTCTGGCTCGCACACACTGCAGACTACAGTATGTTGCTGATTAGAACCATTCACCACACTGTAACCACCAGCTGAACCACAGAGTTGAACCACCAAGCCGATCAGAGGAAATCGCAGCAGACTGACTAGAGGAGGCCAAATCTGCTCCCCTGCTCTCCCTCCTCCCCTCCCTTCAGCTCTCCTTCCCTCTATTCCTTCTCCCCTTCATCCCTCAATCCCTTCCTTCCTTCTTTTCCTCCAATCCTTCCATTTCCCCCCAATCCCTCGACTCTGCCATTCCCTCTCCCTCCACCCCTCCATCCTCCCTTCCCTCCACCCCTCCATCCTTCCTTTACTCCATCCCTCCTCACCTCCATCCCCCATCCAAGAAGCCATATGGCCATCCCAGTACATCCTGAAATGAAACAGAGGAATGTGCAGAGTGTGGAGGAAGAGAAAGCTGCCAGCTACACTTTTCTGCCTCATAAATACAGATTGAGCCTCTCTATCAAACTCATATTGTTGTGCGGAGGAGTATGGGAGTGGTGGGAGGAGGAGAAACAGAGGGAGGATTGGGGAGAGGAGGAGGGGAGTAGGGGAGTGGTGGGAGGAGAAGGAAGAGAAGGAGGAGGAGGACAGGGGAGGAGGAGAAGGAGGGGGAGGAGGAGAAGGAAGAGAAGGAGAACGAGGGAGGAGGAGAGGGAGGGGGAGGAGGAGAAGGAAGAGAAGGAGGAGGACAGGGAGGAGGACAGGGAGGGGGAGAAGCGGTAGGAGGAGGCGGGGAAGGACAAGGGAGGAGGAGGACGAGGGAGGAGGAATTTAGGATTTGTTTGTGTTATCCGGGGCCGTGGCTGCAGATAGATGTGTGCCAGGCGGAGGGGTTTCAAACTGCATGTGGCGGTGGAGCAGGGAGCAGGAGGACGATTTCCTGTCGTTAAAATTCATTGGCAGCATACGATCCAACCATATGGGTCATTAGCAGCTCCTAGCAGACTCCACTCTCCTGTCACACCTCCACAGAGAGAGGGATGGAGGGAGGGGTGGATGGAAGGAGAGAGGGATGGAGGGAGGGAGGGGAGGAGGGAGGGAGGGATGAAGGGAGAATGGGATGGCGGGAGAGAGGAGGATGGAAAGAGTGGAGGAGAGGAATGCAGGGAGAGAGGGATGGAGGAAGAGAGAGATAGTTAAAAGGAGATGGCTGGACAGAGAAAGCTGGATGGAGAGGCGTGGGGAAAAGCAGGAGATGGAGGGAGAGATGGAGGGAGTCCATCGACTGAAAAATTGGAACCAAACACAAAGAGAAGACTGAGATAAATAGGGAGAGAGAGAGAGTGAGAGAGAGAGAGACATCTTTGCTCCGTATGGTGTGGAGTCATCTTGGCTGACAGTCCTCAGTCTGTCGACTCCACGTCACCTCTTTTACGTCCCTCTCTCCCTCCATTCCTCTCTCTCCCTCCATCTCCCTCCATCCCTCTCTCTCTCTCCCTCCATCCCTCTCTCTCCCTCCATCCCTCTCTCTCTCTCCCTCCATCCCTCTTTCTCCCTCCCTCCCTCCCTCCCTCCCTCCCTCCATCCCTCTCTCTCCCTCCATCCCTCTCTCCCTCCATCCCTCTCCCTCCCTCCCTCCCTCTCTCCCTCTATCAGCCAGCCAACCGCTCATCATCTCCCAACATCTAGCCATTTTAGCCCAGGCACCGTCCAAAGGTACCTAACAGCCCCTCCAGACGGTGATTTGAAAGGGGTCCTTTCACGACAGCAGTTTTACTGGCCCTAGTTAGAGCAGGGGACAGGGCATCTGGGACACAGAGTATGGAGGGTGTGTGTGTGTATGTGTGTGTGTGTGTGTGGGGGGGGGTATGGGGTTTGGGTTAATCTAGGGTTATATGAGGACATTAACTGTCTGTCTGTTTGTGTGTGTGTGTGAGAGTGTGTGTCCAGGTGTGTGCTTGTGTGCGTGTGTATGTACCTGTGTGTGTTTCTGTTTCCTCTGCAGTCGTGCTTCTGGCTGCCTGTATTAGCATCTGTTTCTGTGCTTCTGTGTCTGCTACTGCCTGCCTGCGTGTGTGTGTGTAGCTACTTGATCTTCTGCCTGTGTGTGTATGTACATGCTTGCCTTCTTCACTGCCTGCCTTTTGAGTGTGTGTGTGCGTGCGTGTAGCTGGTGTGAGGGTACATGGGCGGAGATACTTTAATCGAGCAGGAAGAGCGTAGCGGCGAACGTGGCTAGCTAGTGTAGCATAGCCTTATATATACATGCATATACATATATATCTAGGATAGAATAACCTAGTGTAGTACAGCCTAGCATAGTATAGCATAATATAGCCTAGCAAAGCAGGCTATATTATAAAATAGTACAGCATAGCGTAGCCTAACATAGTATAGCCTAGCGTAGCGCAGTCTAAAATAGTACAGCATAGCGTATCCTAACATAATATAGCCTAGCATAGCACAGTCTAAAACAGTACAGCATAGCGTAGCCTAACATAGTATAGCCTAGCGAAGCGAATGACCTCACACTACGCTGTCAGCTAGCCTCTGGTGGAGACTACACACACACACACACACACATTAACACACACGCAGGAAGTGTGTCTGTGTGTGTGGATGTGTGTGATTTTCTGTGTGTGTCTTTTGTGTGTGTGTTTAAACGTGTCTGTGTGTGTAGTTATGTCTGTGTGTGTGTGTCTGTATTGGTATGTTTACTTAAAGAACACTCCACAAGCTCACAGATATACACAACTATGAATTACACACACACACAAACACACACACACACTCAGACACACACGCACGTAGCCACACACACACACAGACACATGCACCTACAGGACACACACAGAAAATCAGACACACACTTGATATCATCAATCCCCATGTCAGCAAAATACTGCTTTAGTTTGACAATAGAATGTGTGAATTGGATTTTGACAATGAAGAACATCACTAAGCATGCCTCTGTGTGTCGGTGTGTGTGTTTGTGTGTCTGTCTGTGTATGTGTGTGTGAGCCTGCCTGTGTTTAAAAACTGAAATGTACAATCTCAGATTAACGTGCTGTATAGAACATATATATTTCTGTATGTGTGTGGGAAGATCACTTGCACATACACTTCCTATCTGCAAAAGGTGTGTGTGCAAGGTGTGTATGACAAAAACTGAGAAATAGAAAGAGGGAGAAATAGAGCTAAAGTGAGAGAGTCGTTTTTGGCAAGACAGCTACAATGACATTTGGTTCCAAATGGAACGGAATTCCAATGAAAATGTCATGAATGATGTGTATTTAACAGAGTTACAGTAGTCAGTGATTAAGAATTGTCTCCAGAAGACAGATAATGAGAGTTTGCTGTGAGGACCTCTTCAGGTGATTCAGAGTGTTCTGGAGTCCTCAGACTGTAGTTAATAATTTTAGCTGTTTGTTTAGAGCAGGCTTGTGCATTTGTGTGTGTGTGTGTGTGTGTGCTTCGGTGTGTTTCTAGTGAGTAGGCCTTCAGTTGCGTGACTTGAAGGTATTGAGTTTCCATGGGCAATGCTTTCATTGGAAATGTTGGTTTTGAACTCATTTATTTGGGAGGAGTTCCTCTGGCCCGCACACCGGTTCACACTTTTACTCTCTCCTCTCTGTCTGTCTGTATATCTCATCTCTCTCTTCTTCTCTCTCTCTCCAGTCTCCAACTCTCTCATCTCTTTCTCTCCTCTCTGTCTTTCTGTCTGTATCATCTTATCTTATCTCTCTCTCATCTCTCCCTTTCTCATCTTTCTCTGTCTCTGTTTCTCTCTCTGTCTCTCCTCTCTGTCCTCTCCTCCATCCCTCCATCATCCCATCCCTTCCTCCATCCCTCCATCATATTTCTTTGCCTCAGTCTCCCATCATGCCAAGCAGATTCTGGAGGAGGGGGGTTATCAGCCCTCTGGTTCCAGTCTGACTGGGGAAGGTGGCGCGGGGTTGTGTGTTTGTGGGTTGGTTGTGTGTGTAGTTAGTGTACGTTGTGAAATATTTGTGTGTGAATGCATGCACACATGCACACACATAAACCTCTCACACACACACATAAACCCCTCACAAACGCATACACTCACCCCCACACACACACACAAACACATACCCACACACAAACCCCTCACACACACAAACAAACTCCTCACATACACACACACACTGCAGGAGATGAAAATCAAACATTAGAAAGCTCTCAGATACAAAATGCATGATGTATTTCCCAGCATTCAGAGAACCCTGACAGCACAGTGTGGGATATAGCAGCGTGTTTCAGCAAACTCAGGACTGGGTATGTGAGTGAGCGTGTGTGTGTTTCAGGGTGTGAATGTGTGTGTGAGTGTGTGTATGTGTGTCGTGTACATGTGTGTGTATGTGTGTATGTATGTGTGGGGGTATGTGGTTGTGTCTGTGTGTGTGTGAGGGTAGGTGTGGCCGTGTGATTGCATGTGTGTATGTGTGTGTGCATGTGTGTGTGAGTGTGTCTGTGTGTGTGTGTGTGGGGGGGGGGGGTGGAGGTGGGGGTGTAATGCACGTGTGTCTGTGTGTATGAGGGTGTGGGTGTGTGTATGTGTGTTTGTGTGTGTGTGTATAAGTGTGAGTGCATGTGTGTGTGAGTGTGGGTGTATATGTGTGTGTGTTTGAGTGTGTGGAGGTGAATCAGTGTGTGACTGCTGACACTGTCTCTGACCCTTGACCCTCGACCTTCATCATCCCCCCTGCTGTAATTGGGTCATGGCTGGAGTTTGGTACACCCATAGATACATCTATTATTCATAAGATCTGCCACAGAGCGAGAGGAGGAGAGGGAGGGAGAGAGAGAATGAGAGAAGGAGAGAGAGGAGGGGGGAGAGAGAAGAGGAGAGAAAAAATGAAAGAGAGGGGGAGAGAGGGAGGGAGAGAATAAAAGAGGGATAGAGGGAGAGGGACAGAGAGAGAGGGAGGGAGAAGGGAATAGAGCGATAGAGAGTGACAGAATGATCGAGAGAGAGAGAGGGATAGAGTGAGAGAGGGATAGAGTGAGAGAGGGATAGAGAGAAGGGGAACTGAGAGAGGGATAGAGAGAGATGGAGTGATAGAGGGGGACTGAGAGAGAGGGATAGAGTGATAGAGAGAGGGTTGACAAAGAAGGATAGAGTGATAGAGTGGACTGACTCTTTCTAGGGACAGCAGCTCCTGGGAGCTGGCACTCCCAGATGAACAGACGTGGCAGCGGGCACCAAACTCTGACACACTGAGATACCACCCTGACAACACCAGTATGGAAGTCTGGGGTTAGGGTGAGGGAGGAGAGAGGAAGGGTGTAGGGAGGGAGGAGAGAGGAGGGGGTGGATAGGGAGGAGAAAGGTTGGGGGGGTAGGTCGGGAGGAGAGCAGGCACAAACTCACCCTACTGACACACGCAGATTCCATCTTGACCATGCCAGCATGGCAGCACAGTAGGTGACTGGTAGAGAGGGAGGGGGGAGGCATGGTGGGGAGGAGAGAGGGGGGCAGTTGGAGGGGGGCAGCTATTTACAATCATAATATTACTTTCAAACTATTTGAATTTCACATTGTATAAAAACCACCTGCTAAAGAAAAATATCAAAAATAAATATTATATATTATAAATAAATATAATATAAATAATACCGTAGGCTAGGTTAGCGCTGTGCTGCTACGTTACGCTAGCTCCCACATGCGGGGCCACACGCTGATCTCTGATCAGATATTAATGGGGAGCTGCTGACTGTGAAATGCCAACATGTGTCTCCTCCTCTGATCCAGAGCCAGAACTGGATCAGCTTCTCGCTACGCTGACAACAGTCTGGCCGGGGTCTCTTTCTTTCTCTCTCTCTCTCTCCCCCTCTCTTCCCCTCCTCTCTCCTGCTCTCTCTCCTCCAGGTGACCAGAACAATGGTGTGTAAATAATAGATCATCTGATGGTGGAAAACCGGCGACTGAGCCAGGTCTCCCTTAGGCAGCCTTGCGTCAGTTTGAGACCAAGCTAGGCCTATGACAAAGTTGGAAACTATGTGCAGCTAGCTAGTGTGCTACTTTTGTTCGTTGGCTGTTAGCAGCCTTGCAGTGTCTGTTTTACGGTAAACGGAAGGGTGCTGATGGCCAAGATGGCACTAGTTAGCTATTGTATTTTGTCCAAATCTCAGTAATCATGCAAAAATGTATTGTATGGGCCTAGCACTGGGATGATTGAAGACAGCAGGAATGTGGACTCCATGTGGGGTCCGTTGATTGGGATACACCCCACTACGCTCGAATCCTACACTCCGCTTTGCGCCTCTTCTCGCCTCCTCCCCTTTAACAATGTATTGGAACTTGCTGTCTCTCCTCTCCGCTGTGTGTGACTGCCCTAAGGCCCAGCATAGCGTAGCGCTAGCCCGAACAGCTCACACCAGATTGAAGCTAAGCTAAGAAGGTTAGCTGAGTTAAGTTTGCATTGTTTGTTGTATCCTAATTGTTCTCTGTCTTTCTCTTCCTACCTCTATTTATATCGATCTCCACCTCTCTTTCTCTCGCTCTCTCCTTTCTTCATCTCTGTGTTTTCATCTTTGTCCCGCTAATGAGCCAGCATCCGCCTGAGAAGTAATTAGCGATTAATTGTCTAAAAACGAAGGTCCACACAGGGAAAAGGATGACTTGAAAAAGTCTGATTCTACTTAGTTGTCTTTATGCAGAATACATTGAAGTGTGTGTGTATGTGTGTGTGTGTCTAAACAAACAGTGACTAAGACTGTATCAAAGCCGTGCATCAGAATGCTGTGTTCTGGAACTGACAACATTTATTGTTGCTGTTTTGCTGTTAGCGTAGATAAAGAAAATGGTGCATGTCATTTCTTTCACAACCGTTTCTTCATCTATACAGTATGTGTGAGATAGAGATGCTCTCTTCTTCAGTCACAATAACAGCACTGATCAGTGCTTTCACCCCACTCATTTAGACAGCATAACCACCGCTCTCCTCCATCTCACTCTCCTCAAAGACTGGGTTCCAGGAGACCACCACATTATTATCACCTCCTTGCAGAATGAAAGAAGCCCAGATACAAAGAACGTCCGTGTGGTAGAAAAGAGAGAGAGGACGGCCTTTGTTCTGTTCTTCTCCTCTGTGCTTCTCCCTGGTGGGAAGAGAAAAAGGTTGATCCTCTCCGAACGAGAGAATAACAAGATAAAAACATTACAATAACTTTTCTCGACACACTCTCGGTATGTCGAGATTCTTTTGCCTGGTGTTTGACACACAGTCTCTCCTGACCAGTGATGCTAATCTGACCACTTTTTTCAGTAACGAGTAATCTAACGCGTTACTATTTCCAAACCAGTAATCAGATTAAAGTTACTTGTCCAAGTCACTGTGCGTTACTATTTTGTCATTAATAGTAAAATATATATTTGATTTCTTCTTGCGTCTCTGGGAGTTAAGCCTATGCGACAATTAAGTCACGTTTTCAGCACGAGGGTCACGTCACGTCACGTGTATATACATAGACCTACCACTCAGTGACACAAACAACATTGTAGCAGAAGAGAGAGAGATGCGCATTTTTGAGTTGGAAATACAGTCACTATTTTGAGTATTTGTCAGCTAAAGATGGAAATATCAAGGTTCGTTGTACACTCTGTGCTGGTGGCGACAAAGTGCTATCAAGCTACAAAAACACGACACCGGCGGCGCCGACAGCCAGCTGCAGCCGGCTGCCTTGAAGTTGAGAATGCCATTGGCTGCTTCAAGTCAGCCGGGCTGCAGGCGGCTGCAGGCGACGCCGGCGCTGCATGAAGTCGAACGCACCTATTTTTATGTTGAGGTGGCGGGGGTGTTGTCGGCAGCTGCTGAATGTAACTAATAAAGTAACTTGTAATCTAACTGTAATCTTACTTTTAAAATCAAGTCACTTGTAAAGTAACTAAGTTACTTTTAAAATCAAGTAATCTGTAACGTAACTAAGTTACTTTTTCAAAGTAACTGTGGCAACACTGCTCCTGACACAAACGCGCTCATCACGCGCACGCACACTTTCCTCACACGCACACACTATCTCTTCTCACACATACACCTCTCCACATACACCCACACACACACACACACACACACACACACACACACACACACACACACACACACACACACCACACACACACACACACACACACAAGACTCGTATATAGGAGGATGAAGTGAACAGCTGAGCACTGTAATCACCCCTAAACACAGGAAACAACAGCAACGATTTTAACCTCCATAAACAATTAAATCAATCGTTTTCTCAACCTTGAAATGATCGAAGAATTAAAAAAAGAATGAAAGAATGAAACAGAAAAAGTATGCTTTATTCTAGACAAGGATGGGATGACTGACTCATCTCCTGAAGGGAAAAGGGAATACTGTCAATGTTTAATGAAACACTTTCAACACTAAAACCACCCATTCATCGATGTCTCCTCACACTCATCTCTCTGTCCTCACACTCATCCCTCTCCTCACACTCATCTCTCTGTCCTCAGACTCATCCCTCTGTCCTCACACTCATCCCTCTCCTCACACTCATCCCTCTGTCCTCACACTCATCCCTCTCCTCACACTCATCCCTCTGTCCTCACACTCATCCCTCTCCTCACACTCATCCCTCTCCTCACACTCATCCCTCTCCTCACCCTCATCCCTCTGTCCTCACACTCATCCCTCTCTCCTCACACTCATCTCTCTCCTCACACTCACCACTCTCTCCTCACACTCATCCCTCTCCTCACCCTCATCCCTCTCCTCACCCTCATCCCTCTGTCCTCACACTCATCCCTCTGTCCTCACACTCATCTCTCTCCTCACACTCACCACTCTCTCCTCACACTCATCCCTCTCCTCACACTCATCCCTCTTTCCTCACACTCATCCCTCTCCTCACACTCACCACTCTCTCCTCACACTCATCCCTCTCCTCACACTCATCCCTCTCCTCACACTCATCCCTCTCCTCACCCTCATCTCTCTGTCCTCACACTCATCTCTCTCCTCACACTCACCACTCTCTCCTCACACTCATCCCTCTCCTCACACTCATCCCTCTTTCCTCACACTCATCCCTCTCCTCACACTCATCCCTCTCCTCACACTCATCCCTCTTTCCTCACACTCATCCCTCTCCTCACACTCACCACTCTCTCCTCACACTCATCCCTCTCCTCACACTCATCCCTCTCCTCACACTCATCCCTCTCCATTTTCCATTGTCCAATAGTGTTCAGATGTGTGCGCATGTGTACTGGCGTGTGTGTGTGTGTATTTGTGTGTTTTGGTAAACATGGCACAAGGGAACACTGAGCTCTGCCAACCGTAAAGCCAAACACGACCTGAACAAGTAGAACATCCCATCTGAGCTAACACACACTCTCTCTCTCTCTCTCTCTCTCTCTCTCTCTCTCTCTCTCTCTCTCTCTCTCTCTCTCTCTCTCTCTCTCTCCATCTCTCTATCTCTCAGTGTGTCAATGTCTCTTTCTCTGTCTTTCAATGTTCTCTCTCTCTCCTTCTATAAGTATATATATAGTATATCTGTCTCTTTCTCTGTCTCTTTCTAACTGGTTCTCTCCCTCCCAGCCCGTATTGTAATTAAACAGCAGACAGGAGGAGATACAAAGTGTTGTTTTCTGGGTTCTCTCTCCTTCCTCTCGTCCTCTAATGTTGCTACTGGGCTGTTTGAAGTCGGACTCCTCTCCAGGTCTTCAACATCCAACACAGTCGGAAAATTACAGTAGTTGACTGTTACAATACCTGACTAAAATGATTCCAGTCATTATTGTTGCAATTGACTGAGGGGATTACAGTAGTGGACTGTTACATTAGTTGTCTGAAGTGATTACCGTCGTTACGGTAACAGTAGCTGTCTGGAGTGATTACACGAGTTCATCCCATTTCTCTATTTCAGGAGGGGAGAGCAGTTAGGTGCTCAAATTGCCGGAACAATCAAATTTTCAAGGTTACGCTCCTCTATCTACGTCTCCCTCACCTTGTCTCTATCCTCCTCTGTCTCCTCCCCTCTCTCCTCCTCTCTCTCCATCTCTCTCTCCATCTCCGTGGCTCTTATTTCTTCTATCTCTCCTCCCTTTCCCTCCCACTCTTGCTCTCTCTTTTCACTCCACTTTCTCCCTCTCTTTTTCTTCTGCTCTCTCTCTCCTTTTTTCGCTGTTGTTCTCTTCCCCCCCCTCCCTCTTTCTCTCCCCGTTCCCAACCTATGAAGTAACATGAAACATTAAAGAAGATCATTCTAAAGTTCCAGCTCCTCTCCTCCTCTGTCACCTAACAGACAGATAACACGTTTAACAGATTAAAAGATAAATTGATAGATGGATTATTTAAGACAGCTTGTGAGGAAGTCTGGGAGAGGAAGGGGAGATATCTTGTTAACGTGAGACACCTAATGACTACCTTGGATCAATTCGGGTTTGAAAATACTGTCAAATACTGGGATGTTGATTGATTCGATCTCCAGTTCTTTCCTACACACTCTCTCACCATCTCCCTCCCCCATCTCCCTCCCCCATTTCCTTCCCCTCGTCTCCCATCTCTTCTCCCCCTCTTTCCCCTCCTCCTCCTCCTCCCTCTCTCCACAGTCCTTGTATGTATTGTATTATTCATCATGATGTAACAGACTGCCTGGGGCACTGGCTAATAGGGCAGCAGAAAAAGGGAGGGAGGGAGGGAGAAGTGAGACTGTGAAGTAAAGGAGGAGGGAGGGAGAGGGTAGGATAGAGAGAGCAGTATGGAGAGAGAGATAGAGATGTGTCCTCATGTGCTCCATGTAATGGGTTATGTCCCACCCCTTTGCATTTAAATTGAAATGTGTCACGTCATTTAAAGGAAATGTGTATTTCTTTTGAAAGACATGCAACTTCACATCACTTAAGAGATGTCTATTTATTTATGTATTTATTTCGTTATTTAATGATGGCACATTTAGTCCTTTACACCACATCCTCTTGACATCCAGCAACTCATTTCTGTCCACTGTAGCAGACATGGGTTTGAGGTGAGTAACTTTGCAACCATACTTCCCTTCATATTCATTTCTTTTATCCATTTGAGACACACACTGGGCCTTCTAACAATGTCACAAAATGACCTCAGGAATAGCTGTATCATTTTGGTTGGTTCATTACCGTAAGTTATGGATGCGTAACTAAAACCAATGCCACAACTATGTTTCCGTTTTTGACACAATTTTAGTCTGTAAAAAAATGCCAGAATCCAATACCAAAATGACCAGGTCTCATGTGGATATTGTTACAGACAATCACTTCAACCCTCCACTCCAACAATACATCCATCCGCTCTGCACCTTATCAACGTCACCAAGAAAGAGAAAAAGAGAGAGTGAAAGAGAGAGAGAGAGAGAGAGAGAGAGAGAGAGAGAGGAGGGGAGATAGAGCGAGAGAGAGAGACAGGCAGAGGTGGAGTTTAGAGAGAGTGAGAAAAAGAGAGAAAGAGGGAGGAAACGAGCAAGGTTGTTTGTTAGTGTCACTTATTACCTGTCGCAATATGATTCTGTTGTTCAGGAGCATGATGCTGTTTGACATGTTTTATAATTGAAAATGACATTCAATTTGGCGGAACGCACTTTGAATCTAAATTAGCTTGAAATAGACCTTGGCAGATTTTCTTTTCGCTTTCTTTCTGTGTCATCCTCTCTGGTTAAGAGGGTTCTATCACGTATCTTTAGAACCTTGGACAATCCTTAAGAAGCACTGTCTCTCTGTGTCTCTCTATTTCTCTCTATCTCACTGTCTTTCTGTGTCTCTCTATCTCTCTCTATCTCACTGTCTTTCTGTGTCTCTCTATCTCTCTCTATCTCACTGTCTTTCTGTGTCTCTCTATCTCTCTCTATCTCACTGTCTTTCTGTGTCTCTCTATCTCACTGTCTTTCTGTGTCTCTCTATCTCTCTGTCCTTCTCTCAGTCTGTTATTAATTCAGTTCATTATGATTTATTGGCAGGAATGTTTAGGGTAAACAGTGTTGCCAAAAGCAGTCCACAGCGAATGGACAACACTTGTAATCAATAACACACATCAGAGAACATAATCATCATCAATCCAAAATTATTATAAGAAGGTCAAGTTGCATACACTGTAATCACCAAAACTCATTCATTTCCAAGTTCAATTGCATATGGCATGTTAGGAGATATCTTCCCAAAGCAAACATGCTGTACAGTACACATACATACAAACATCACATGTACATCTACATATACTGTACATACATATGCATACATACTGTCTGCACATACACACACATAGGTGCACATACCACACATGCATACATAAACACACACTGCCAATTTTAATAGTTTTATAGTTTTATAAGAAGAAGATTGTGATAAAAATAAAACACAAAAGTGACAATGACTATAGGTTTTGCCTTACTTGGTAAACCTTACTAAAGTCATGGCAGGTTGCTACATACTTTGCTGCCAAATTGTTAGAAAAGAAGACATTTTATTTGTCAAAGTTCTGAATGATTTATATTTGTTTTATTATGTTGGGGAAGTATGTTGTTCTAATGTATTTGTCTATCTCTCTGTGTGTGTGTGTGTGTGTGTGTGTGTGTGTGTGTGTGTGTGTGTGTGTGTGTGTGTGTGTGTGTGTGTGTGTGTGTGTGTGTGTGTGTGTGTGTGTGAGTGTATGCGTGTGTCTGTGTGTGTGTGCATGCGTGTGTCTGTGTGTGTGTGTCTGTGTGTTTGTGTGTGTGCTTTTCTATGCGTCTCGATCTGTCTCTCTCCATGTCACTCCTCAATCTCTCAATCCCTCTCACTCTTTCCCTCTCTCCCTCCATCCTTTCCTCCCTTCAACAATCATCCACTCTCCTTATTTCCCTCCTTCCCTCTCATCCTCCTCAATCACTCCTCCTTCCATCCCCCCATCCATCCATCTCTCACACTATCTATCACTGCTCCATCCATCCCTCTCTCTATCCTTCCTCCCTCTATCCATTACTTCCTCCTCGTTGGTCTACCAAATTAAGAGGAATATCAAATCAGATGGCCTCCAGTCTCCTGAGAGCTTGAATCTCAATTTAGTGCAAGGTGCTTTGTTGGCACAAATGTTCAGGTTCAACAAGGTTGTCAAAGCTAGTCTACAGTGAAGGGACAAAGCCATTGTTTTGCACGCTACTCTGATGCTAATCATTATTGTGTAACATTTTGTGTAATTTCAAAACAAAATGGTCAGATCAAGAATAGTTTCAACGATTACACATGGTTGATTTGCTGCTCCCCAGGTTGTGACACTGGAATATCAGACAGCAAAAGAACACTGGACTCCCGGCCGGAAGAACGGGCTCCAGAGCAACACCAGCTTGAGCTGCTCTAGAACCATTCCACCGTTCAGGGGCTTGTTGTGACCAACCCTTCTAAAGAAACAACCTAGTCTGCCATTGTTGTTGTCACAGGTGTTTATCACAGGTGTTTATCACAGGTGTGTTTCACAGGTGTGTTTCACAGGTGTGTATCACAGGTGTATATCACAGGTGTGTATCACAGTTGTTTATCACAGGTGTATATCACAGGTGTGTATCACAGTTGTTTATCACAGGTGTATATCACAGGTGTGTATCACAGTTGTTTATCACAGGTGTATATCACAGGTGTGTATCACAGTTGTTTATCACAGGTGTTTATCACAGTTGTTTATCACAGTTGTTTATCACAGTTGTTTATCACAGTTGTTTATCACAGGTGTGTATCACAGGTGTGTATCACAGGTGTTTATCACAAGTGTGTATCACAGGCGTGTAACACAGTTGTGTATCACAGGCGTGTAACACAGTTGTGTATCACAGGTGTGTAACACAGTCAATCAGCTGTTTCCTCTGCTGTGACACTAAACCTCACTTCAGATGTCTGAGACGCCACCCTGCCATACACACACACACCCCGCCATACACACACACACACCCCGCCATACACACACACACCCCGCCATACACACACACACCCCACCTTACACACACACACACACACCCCACCTTACACACACACACACACCCTGCCATACACACATACAGACATCCCACCATACACACACACATACACACCCCGCCATATACATGCACACACACACGCCCCACAATACACACACACACACACACACCCACATACCGTGACATCCACAGCCAGGCAGAGCATCGAGACACACAAAAGTCAGTCTGAAAAAAGAAAAGTCTAGTGAACTCGATTGTGTGTTTACTTCCTAAACTGGAACCTAAACAGTGTGACTTCCTGCTTCTCGGCACACTCGTTTACACACATTCACACACGACACACACGCATATACATGCACACACACACTCATATTTACACACACACCCATGGTTGTCATATCAGCTGCATCAGAAGGGAAGCTCAGGGGAGGTAGAGGCAGGAGGATATTTGTATGTATGTGTGCGTGTATGTGTGTGTAAGTGTGTGTGCATGTGTATGTATGTATGTATGTGTGAGTGATTGAATGGGTCCAAACGTGTCGGTTCGCACAAGCAGACACTTGAGCCAGAGAGAGGGAGAGATCGAGAAATGGGAGAGAGAGAGAGAGAAGTACAGAGGAAGAGAGAGTGTCTAAATGTATGTCATTTCAATCAACAGTAAGTGAATAGGGGGAGGCTGATGTGGTGGTGTGTGCTGGTGATGTGTTCAGATGGCTGCCCGTGTCATCATCCCTGGATGATGATGATGAGCATCTGTCTCTAGGACTCTACCGCTCCTCCCTCTCTCCTCTCCTGGTCTCTGCAAGCCACATCCTTCCCTCCTTCCTCTCAGCCCTCCACCCCTCCTTCCTATACCTTTCCTCCATCCCTCCATCAGCCTCATCCCTCCATCCCTCCTCCTCTTCATCCCTCCTCCCCTCCATCTCTCCATCAACCTCATCCCCATCCCTCCTCCCCTCCATCCCTCCTCCCCTCCATCCCTCCTCCCCTCCATCCCTCCTCCCCTCCATCCCTCCATCCCTCCATCCCTCCATCCCTCCTCCCCTCCATCCCTCCATCAACCTCATCCCTCATCCCTCCTCCCCTCCTCCCCCCCTCCCCTCCTCCCTTCCTCCCCTCAATCCCTCCTCCCCTCCTCCCCTCCATCCCTCCATCCCTCCTCCCCCCCTCCCCTCCTCCCTTCCTCCCCTCAATCCCTTCTCCCCTCCTACCCTCCATCCCTCCATCCCTCCTACCCTCCATCCCTCCATCCCTCCTCCCCCCCTCCCCCCCTCCCCTCCTCCCTTCCTCCCCTCAATCCCTCCTCCCCTCCTACCCTCCATCCCTCCATCCCTCCATCCCTCCATCACTCCTCCCCTCCATCCCTCCATCAACCTCATCCCTCCTCCTCCCCTCCTCCCCTCCACCCCTCCTCCCCTCCTACCCTCCTCCCCTCCATCCCTCCATCCCTCCTCCCCTCCATCCCTCCATCCCTCCTCACCTCCATCCCTCCTCCCCTCCATCCCTCCATCCCTCCTCCCCTCCATCCCTCCATCCCTCCATCCCTCCATCCCTCCATCCCTCCTCACCTCCATCCCTCCTCCCCTCCATCCCTCCATCCCTCTATCCCTCCATCCCTCCTCCCCTCCATCCCTCCATCAACCTCATCCCTCCATCTCTCCTCCCTCCTCCCCACCATCCCTTTGCTTTCCACGTCAAGGTGACGGTGTGGTCAGCTCACCCTACATGTATTAAAACATCCGTCAACAATCTCACCAACGCTTTTCATAAGCGGGCCGAAACACATGTTGTCGACATGCGTTTGTCAACGTCGCTCTCGCTCGCTATGAGAGGAGAGATCGAGCATGTGTTCTAGAGCTCTGCTATGGAACCTTCCAATCACCTAAAGTGATGTCTGTGGAGGAGTGGTCTGTGTTGTCCTCAGCTGCATGCTGGGACACAGATGTGACGGGCATGTTCATTTACAGGGACGACACACGGAGCAAGCGTTTGCATCCAAAGCGAAAGTTTTTGCTTTGAATCTGCAAGGCCTCCCCTCCCCTCCCTCCCTCCCTCCCTCCCTCCCTCCCTCCCTCCCTCCCTCCCTTCCCTCCTCAACAGTTGTTTGTCCCGACAATAGAGACACAAACTGTCTCTATTTTGTTATTTATTGTAATATCTAGAGCAGTGGGAACTGGTGGGCGTAAATGTATTTACCCCCTGTAGGTTTAAATGAATGTATAGAATGTAGAATGTGTTCAGTGAATGGATAATGTATGGGATATTTTGAATGCAAGGTGACGCCAAACAAAAATGTCCATCCTAAAGTTAGATTCTATTCTATGACAGGGACAGTGGTTTCTAGCACGCAGCGACTCTGTGTGTGTGTGTGTGTGTTTTTATCTCTGTGTGCATGTGTTGTCTGTGTATGTTTGTGTCTGTGCGTGCCTGTGTTTGTGTGGGGATATTGGGTGGGGAGTGGATGTCAAGTTAAGTTAATGCAACTCATCTTAGAAGCCACACACACACACACACACATTTTCTCTGTCTGAGGTGACCTCAGAGTCACCTGTAGCAGGGCTGCTTTGGAGATGTAAATACTGCAGCGCTAATGACCACGGACCTGCTGAAGGAGGGAGGAGAGGAGGAGGAAGGGGGAGGAAGAGACTACCCTCCTCCTCCTCTTCTCCTCCTCCTCCTCCTCTCCTCCTCTATTCTCATTAGGAGCTCCAACACTCCTGCTGTGAAGACTGGGAGTCCTGAGGAAATGTAATACACTCTCTGAAAATGAGTTACACCGAGGACAGCGTGTGTGTGTGCGCGCGCGCATGTGTGTGTGTGTGTCTGCAGCATACCAGGCATAATTAGGGATGTAACTTATGTGAGTTTTATAATTTGACTCTATAAGTAATTTATGCTAATACCATCTCACCAGGACTCTCACCTCAAATATGTGTGTGAATGTGTGTGTGTGTGCGTGTTTGTCTGGTGTGTGTATGGCATGTGTGTGTGGGTGTGTATGGTGTGTGTGTGTGTGCCTCACTGTATTAGTATTCTCTCCCTTCCAATCCTCTCCTGTGTTTTATCCCTCGTTGACCTGCATATCCTTCAATCATCATTCAGACTTCTGTCTCTCTCTCTCTCTGTCTCTCTCTCTCTCTCTCTCTGTCTCTCTCTGTCTCTCTGTCTCTCTCTCTCGCTCCCTCTATTCCTCTCCATTTCTTTCTGTCTCTATTCATACAGTGCATTCATCTCTCTTTATCTCTCTCTCCCTCTCTTCTTCTTCTCTCTCTCTCTCTCTCTCTCTCTCTCTCTCTTGTCTGTATCTCTTCCTTTGATTCCCTGTCTCTCTCTCTCCTTACCTCTGGTGGTGTTTCTGCGACAGAAAAGGATTGTTTCAATGGAATGTTTTTGATGTAAAAATGTCTCAATAAAGAGCACCATAGGTCTCCCCCTCCCTCCCCCTTCTCTGCCCCTCCCTCCCCCTCTCTCCCCTCTCTCCCCCTCTCTCTCCCTCTCTCCCCCTCCTCTCTCTCTCTGTCTGCCTTTCTTGTTCTTTCTCTATCCACTTCTAGAAGCATCCATATCTCTGTCCATATGTTTGTATTCTCACTCTCTCTTGTTCACTCCACCCTCTTCTTTCACCCACCCACCCACCCACCCACCCACCCACCCACACACGCACACCACACACACTACACACACACCACAAAAACACACCATACACACACACCATACATGCACACACAACAAACACACGCACACCATACACACACCACACACACAAACACCCACCCTAAACCCATCTGAATGGTAGGAATGTTCTGAATAATTCCAAGAGATGTATCCAGAAGGCCTTTAGACTGCTGGAGACTAGTCTGTTTCCTGATGAGGGAGTGGTCAGACAGGTGTGTCCGTGGGTGGCCTGGCTAAGCCCTAAATGGTCCCCTGGTTGGGGGAGGAGCTAAACTGGATCAGGTGTGTGAAGGGGGGGGGGGAATGTCAGAGTTTCTTAATGCCTCCTCAGTACCTGGACTAATCACCATACTTATCTAAATCTATCTCTCTCTCGCTCTTTTGCTGTCTCCCTCTGTCTCTCTCTTTCTCGCTCTCTCTTACTATCTCTGTCCCTCTCTCTCTCTCTCTCTCTATATGTACCTGTATTAATCACACAACACTTGACCTGAAGACCTTGACTTACATTTCTCAGGGTTCCTGTGAAACGGACCTCATCCTGTTCCTGAGGGCCTGCCAGCCTCCATTCTCACGAGGTCACACCTGAGGTGTTGTTTTGTCGCACTCTCCTGGCATCGGATTATTGGGATGTTTTTTACATGATGTTGTTGTTGTTAACATGCCAACAATACAGAGTGGTCCTTGTCACTAACCACTACTAGCACGGTTCCAATATTATTGCAATTGTGCCCTTCTGGTCCTTGTTACATGCATTATTGTATGATGCTTTGAATAAAAATGTCTGCTGAATTAATCCAATGGACTGTATCATTATGATGTATTTCGGGTATTGTGCACTAGAGACGGAGGACTCTTAACTTCAGTCTGTAACCCCTGACCTCTAACCCCTGACCTCTGACCCCTGACCAAGGGAGAATGTGCTGAGCTGGTGTTGGTATCTCTGAGATGAAGATCTCTCTCTCTTTCTCTCATTTTCTCTCACTTTCTCTCTTTCGGTCTCTTTCCACCTCTCTCTCTCTCTCTCTCTCTCTCTCTCTCTATGGCTCTATCTCGCTCTTACTCTCTATTATTTTCCCTCTCTCTCTTACTCTCTCCCTTCCCTTTTTTATATCTCTCCTTCTCACTGTCTTTGTCACCCTCTCTCTCTCCCCCCTCTCCCTCTCTTTTTTGTCTCTCTCTCTCTCTCTCTCTCTCTCTCTCTCTCTCTCACACACACACACACACGTCACACTTGAGTCCTCTCTGTGTTTGAGGGCATATCTCATTTCTGCCGATTCTTCACAGTCACAGATCAGGCATGGTTTCAAATCCCTTATTCTCTCCCTCACACACGCATGGACGCATGCATGCACACGCACACACTCTCTGCCACACACACTTTCTCTCACGTTACGTACACCCTCACACACACACACACTCTCTCACAAACACAGGACTCTAATTGCTTGAGACGTGTCTGGGCAGGGGCTATGTTTGGATTATTCTCAAGAGGAGGGGTGTGAGCAAGCCTATTTCTCTATCAGTGTGTGTGTGGGATGGGTGGTGGGGGGGTTGTGTTTGTGTGTGTGTGTGTGTGACAGGGGTGGTTGTGTGTGTGTGCGGGTGTGTGTGGGGGGCCTATGTACATGTGTATCCGTGAATGGATGTGCATATATGCGTGTGTGTCTGTGTGTGTGCGTGTCTGTTGTGTGTGAGTGTGTGTGTGTGTGTGTGGGTGTGTGTGGTGGACACACTGGGACAAGCCTACTGTAGGGAATCAAAGTCATGCTTCTGAAGTGTACAGTACAGTTTCCTCCAGTTTCACCAATCTTCCTGTTTGACTTTTACATGAGTGAATGATTTCCCCTTAAATGTGGAAGAGACTGAGACTGAGAGTCTGAACCAAGCTGTCTGTCGCCATGGCGTTACCAAGGTGACATATCTGGGAGGATGCCATCCCAGCGTGGTAACGACAGAATGGAGGGAGGGGGAAGGTGGTGTCCAACTGGCTAATTAGCCTTGTTCACCTCCTCCCCTCTCCTCTCCTCTCCTCTCCTCATCTCACGTCACCTAACATCCTCTACTCCTCTCTCCTCTTCTCTCCTTCTCTTCTCTTTTCTTCACCTCTCCCCTACCTCTCCTCCCCTCCCCTCCTCTCCTCTCATTATCAGTCATAAGGCAGTGTTATAAGTGTTAGCCCCGATTAGCCAAGAGCTGCCAACAACATCAGAGCAGACTGTCATATCTCAGAGGAACTGACAGAGGAAGCAGGGGCCTCAGGGTATGTGTGTGTGTGTACGTGTGTGTGTGTGTGTGGGTGTGTGTGGGTTTGTGTGCTGTACGTGTGAATTACGGAGGGGCAAATACGAGGTTAGGTGTTTGTGTGCCACATGTCTGGAGGAGGAGGAGGAGGAGAAGAGCGGGTGGGAAGAGGACAATCAGAAGGAGGAGGAGGAGGAGAGGCAGGGGGAGGTCATAGGGAGTGGGGTCAGATGAGGGGAGAGGTGGACGAGAGAGCAGGGGGCGTGTGCGGTAACTCTCAGAGCTAAAGCCCTGTCAGCATATCAGCCCAGCAGAGGGGGTCAGTTACCAGAAGGGGCCCTGACAAGGGTGTTGTCCCTGAACCACCTCTGCTACATAAACACACGTTAAAGTTCTGATGCTGCTCCCCAGGAAGAGTTTGAACAGTTTGTCCCTTCGTCCCTGCGGTACTTAGTTTGAGATGTAGGCATGGGGCGGGGGCATGGTGGGGGAGGGGGATGAGGGGGCGACTCAGTTCAGATCTGACTGTAATCCATCTGAGATCATTGGGCCAATGCTCATTTTAGGGGGACGGTCACCCTCCGGAAAATGAATTTGAACCCATGAAACACGCAAAAACACGCGCGCGCACACACACACTCCCACAGACACACAGATATAAGCTCACACACAGACACACAACACTCACATGGACACACACACTCTCGCTAATTCCCACCTCCGTGTACCTCATTCTGAACAGGAGCATTTGGTGTGTGTGTGTGGTGGGAGGGTCCGTTTGGTGTGTGTGTCTGTGGGGGGGGGGGGGGGGGGGGGGAGCCTATACATCATCATGGGGACAGGACCCACCATAAAATATTTTGTCATTGTTTTCCTAAGAACACAAGGATACATTTGCAGAACATGGCTGGTAGTAATGGGAGCATTCATCATTTTATATGGGAGGGGGTTGGGGGGTGTACTAAGGTGAAGTGAGGAGGGATGAGAGGAAGGAGGAGAGGTAAGGAGATTAGGAGATTAGGAGATAGGTGAGGTTAGGAGGGAGGTGTGGTTAGGAGGCGTGGTTAGGAGACAGGAGAGATAAGGAGACAGGAAAGGTTGGGGGTGAGGTTAGGTTAGGAGACGGGAGAGGGGTGAGGTTTAGGAGACAGGAGAGGTCCAATGGAGAGATCCCAAACCCCAGCACACCCCCCTCCCTCCCCACCCCCACCCTCATCCTTGACCCCTCACCCTTTAACCCTGAAGAAGACACACTGATTGACCCCTGATAGTGTCCGTTGGCGCTTTCTCTGATGTGTCATCATGATGGTTCAGGTTGGATAACCGGCTGGTGTCCGGTGTGTTGTCTTGTGCCAGCCGCTACCATTCTGCTGAGCGTGTGACAAACACGACACCGCATGTCATTCACTCAATAGTCTCTTTTCACTGGCTGAAATTTCGCGTCTGGGTTTCCAAGACCACAGACACCGCATTATGCCGCTGCTGCCGATGAATTCCTCCCCCTAATGGCATATCTATTGAACCCGCGGCCCTTTAACGGAATGCGCATCTCCCGGTGCGCGGAGAACGAAATGAGCACTACTCACAGTGCCGGCCCTAGCACATTTGGCGCTCTAGGCGAGCTTCACTCGTGGCGCCCGTGCGCCCCCCTGCACTGGGGGTGCAGTGAACTTTTCTGGGGGGTATCATGATTACAGAAAGGGATCGTATTATTTTTTTATATTGATACCATTTTTGAGACTGCTTAACGATCCGAGTGTTAATCAGGCACGGAGTCAGTTGTAAACATTAGGAGCTTTGCCCCAACCTAGGACGTATGGGTTTGATGTGATGCAAGATAGGGACTTATACAGTTAATGCGAGCGCGCATAGCGCGCGAGCGAAGGTTTTTGGCCATTATTTGACCGCAAAATAGTTTTTGAGATTTATGGAAAATAAACAGACGTTTTTCAATTGGTAAAACCTTGTTTAGCGATGCCATCACTCCGGCCCTGCTCCCATCCATCCTCCCTGACGCGTATCGTTACGGTAGGGCCGCCCGTCCCAGCTATCGGTAGCCGATCTGGGAAAACTTTTTGGAAAAGACGGGCTATGGATCCAACCAACTCTATTTGGGAGGGGAGAACTCCCTCACATGGTACAACCCATGCAGAGGCTGAGGTGTCAGAATGCGGAACGTGTGTAGCCTACTTTAAGAGAAGATAGACTAACTTGACAAATGTAAAAAAAAAAGTGAAGCGGCCCACTGGGAACTCTCCCGATTCTCCCGATTACCCAAACCGGGCCTGGTTGGAGATATAGAAGGGGGCGCAAAAAAAAACTGGCAGGAAAAATAAATAAACCTCTGAGTGGCGCCCTAGGCGACCGCCTATACCGCCTGTAGGAAAGACCGCCCCTGACTACTCAGGCGTGTTTTATACAACCGGCCGTTCACGGCGTAATGTTGGTGTCCACATTGTGTACTACAGAATGCGTCTGTCTCGATCTAAGATGATGATGAATAACTGCATCCCAGTCAAACATGCTCCTGGCAGCAGGTTTTAATCTGGTGAAGACATACGGCATGAGTAAAAACTAGACCTCATCATTGGTGTGATGTTTTATTGTGTAGCCTAACATTTGAGTGACCAGATGAGATTTTGTAGTAGACTCACTGGTCGTCTAACACTGGCAGTCCTTAAGTGAAAGTGAAAATCACTTTAACAGGAATTCATTATTCATGATGAAAATTAACAACACTTGTCAGTTTATGCTGCTTTAAATTGACTTCTCGCGGATTTGTTTAACGGTTTGACTGCATATTTTATTTCCCCCGATAAGATGTACCTGATAGCAAATATAATTAGCCCTACCTACTTTTTCCCGCAGATTGGGTGAAAAAAACGCATTTGTGTCTAATCCCTATGCGGCTCGTGCTGTAATTACCCTAGAGAAGGACACGGTGTAATTTATTGCAAAACTTTTGATGAAACCGGCCCGTGACTTTGAAAGAGACGGGACTATAGGGTTGGAGGCACATGATTGCTGCATGTTTCACTGCTTGCTGCACCTGTCGTGCGCTTTGGCACGGGAGGTCGTTTCAGGAAGCGGGGATGTTCTCTAGATTGGATTGTTTCGTTTAACTGGCCTCGGCGCGCTGTTGATTTGTGTAATTTGGTAGCATTACAATCCTTGAGACTATTTAAATATAAAATGTATAAATATAAATTAAAACTGAGATGTTTTTAGGTGAGTGGTTGACTGAATTCTCGTCTCATTTAGGAAGGTTGTAAAACGACATCACATCAAAACGAGGGTTTCAGCTGCAGGGCCTGTTTAGGATTCTTCTAGATTTCTCTTCAAAGACATTCAGCTTTCAGCCAGGAAATTAATTGCTGCACTTTCAAAAACAAACAGCCAGTTTATGACCAGTGTAGAGGTCACGGTGTAAACTTTAGATAAGTAACAATCGAACCTATGGTAAGAGGATCACAGAACACGGAGCGGAGAACCGGGTGGGCTGGCGTGGGAGGAACCACACCGTGCCGCGCCCTCTAATTGGCCGCGGGGTTTTTATGCAAACGAGAAGGGTGTGTCCACGGCGAGACATCGCCGCGCCTGGAGTGCTCGTGCCGCCCAGTCTTATTGTATCGTCTGTCCACATTGCCAACACATCGGAGCACCACCGGGGAATTTACTAGAGTACAGGAGCAGAACTGTACGAGTTCTGGCGTCCGCTACTTTGTGGAGACACATTCTAGGATTGTAATATTGCCCTGCTTGCTTGCGTCGCTCGGATTTATATCCAAAGACAAGGTAAGTGAGTGGCCGTTCTTTCGCCTTGGTGCTGTTTGGCAAGGGAGCGTATCCTGCGTCCGCTGGTCTCCCGGTCCTCAGCCCTCCTTCCGTCTGTTCATACAGCTTACGTTTGAATATAGTCCTGCAGCGTTTCTGTGGAGATGTTCTTTCACAGAATCTCAGTTTGAAGCTGCTCGCATATTTTTTGTTTTTGCTCTGCCTCGAATATTTGACTTGACTGCCGCGCGCAGGTTAGACAGGTCTGTGAGATTTCAATCAGAACTGTCACGCGAGGTGGCAAGCGTGGATACTTAGGCTATATGTAAAAAACAACTTTGAACTTGTCATTATGCGATTGAAACAAACATTATTTATAAAAAATATAAAAAACACAACTTGTCTTTTGACGCTTGCACATAGCCTAAGATTTTGTTTAACGAAAGTAGGCTAATCCGTGTTTAAATAACATCGGTTTGCTCACTGAAATTTAGGCGACCCTGTTTTCTTGTGTTTTTCAGCGTTAGTCTGAAGACTGTCCGGGATTTCAAATTTCAGTGGATAGGATGATTTAGACGCGCAGTAAGATGTTGATTATGAACTGTTTAGGAGCAATAACTAGTCTCACTCCTGTCTGCAGGCTGCAACGTGGATTTATTGCTCGGCTCGGCTGTATAATATACAATAGCCTATCCATTATTCTAAATAAAGTAGAGTAGCCTATTGTTTCCCGTATCGAGCAACTGTCCGCGAAGACAACTTCAGTCGGTCCACAATAGACTGGCCGAGCTGTGGACACTAGGAGTCTCGTGTAAATCGTGAAATTGAAGTGACTGATTTTATAATCCTCATTAGAATTCGAGTTATTCTGCGGCATAGGTCATTTAGTGCGGACACTTGCCGTTAATAATGTGATTATTTTGATAACAGTTAATTACCGGGTAAATGACTCACAAAACCCTGTAACCTTCGCTTAATTCCTGACCAAAAACAGGATCTGAATCCCCTTCGGACACCGAGGAGGCAACGGCACCATGATGTTATTACACCGTCATGACCGTGGAGATTAGCCCTAGCCCCGTGCCCCCTCCCCAAACCGCTTGTCATCACCCATTATTTTCCCCAGGAATCACTGCTAAAAGACTCGCCTTTTGTTCTAACCAGTTCCCTCATCGCGCTATTTGCGCAACTAAAGGCCGGATTTAACGATTTGCCCGCCTGCGTCCGACCATCTGTAGGACGGACGGATGAAACAATGTTCCAAATGACCACGTTTTGCTTGTTCCAAGATAATATTCAACATTCCTCACAAACGAAGATGCGTCGGGCGCGATAACAGATTGTGTGGCAATTGGTTTGGCAGATCTGGGAGATGGAATCTAATCTTTGTTTCCCCCCTCAGGTGGCGAATGACTTTATTCATTGTTTCGGTTTAATCCCATTTACTCTCCCATTGTTTTCATTGTTGGCAATGGGCGACATGCTAATTCCGCTATGAATATTCGTACAAAGCTTAACTAAGTAGTTTGTGAGAGACCGGCTGCACCGGAGAAGTCTGTCAGAGCTGGGTGCAGTATACGAGAGAGGGATGAGGAGGTCGAAAACAGTGACTAATGTGTGTCCGATTCCCTAATCAATTTTATATTAAAGATCCCTCATGTATATCATTCTACAGTTAGTATGACACACTGCAGGTCGTCTCTCTCCCTTCTTTCTCCCTCTCTCTCTCTCTCTCTCTCTCTCTCTCTCTCTCTCTCTCTCTCTCTCTCTCTCTCTCCTCTCTCTCTCTCTCACTCCCTCCTGTCTCATTCTCTCTCTCTCTCTCTCTCTCTCTCTCTCTCATCTCTCCTCTCTCTCTCTCTCACTCTCTTGCTCTCTCTCTCTCTTGCTCTCTCTCTCTATCTCTCCCTCTCACTCCCTCCTGTCTCATTCTCTCTCTCTCTCTCTCTCTCTCTCTCTCTCTCTCTCTCTCTCTCTCTCTCTCTCTCTCTCTCTCTTGCTCTCTCTCTCTATCTCTCCCTCTCACTCCCTCCTGTCTCCTTCTCTCCTTCTCTCTCCCTTCTTTTCTGGTCTTTTTCTTCTCCCCATCTTGTTCCCTATGTCTCTTTTTCTCCTCTCGGGTTCTCTCTCTCCCTCGCTTCTTGTTCCCACCCACTCTCTCTTATTCCCCTCCCTCCCCTCATCGCTCCCCCTCATTCGCTCCCCCTCCTCTCTCCCTCTCTCCTCCCCCCTCTCTCCCTCTCTCCTCCCCTCTCCCCCTCTCCTCTCCTCTCCCTCCTCTCCTCTCCCTCCCATCCCCTCTCCCTCTCTGCTCCCCCTCTCTCCTCTCCCCCTCTCCCTCCCTCTCTCCTCTCTCCCTCCTCTCCTCTCTGTCTGAAGGATCACCTGCCAGCCTGGAGGTCGGACCTCATACCTCACCTCACCAGGGTGTCACCTACTCCTCCTTGCAGTCTGCAGACTGGTGTGTGTATGTGTGTCGGCAGTGAGACTGAGAGCACTAAAGTGGCCTCGCTTTATTATGAAGATCACTCCATCACTGTCACTGTGCTCACACACACGCACGCACAACACACCACCACACACTCTACAGGTACCACCCCCCCCCACACACACACACTCTAGAGGTACCACACACACACATAGACTCATACTACAGGTATTGCACACTATATCAGTGGCACACATGACAGAACCAGACACACACGCTTCCTAGACCTCATCCTCGTCAATCTCCTCCCTCCCTCCCTCCCTCCCTCCCTCCCTCCCCTCCCTCCCTCCCTCCCTCCCTCCCTCCCTCCCTCCCTCCCTCCCTCCCTCCCTCCCTCCCTCCCTCCCTCCCTCCCTCTCATCCATTCTCTCGGGCTCTCCGCCCCATCTAGCTCCCTCGTATCTTTGGGTCATTTCACTTCCTCTATCTCTTCATCCCTCCTCTCACCACCCCCCCCCTCTATTATTCATACACGCGGATCTGATGTTTCCTCTCTCCTCTTCTCCTCCTCTCCTCTTCTCCTCTTCTCCTCCTCTCCTCCTCTCATCCTTTCCTCCTCTCCTCCTCTCCTTCTCTCTCCTCCTCTCCGGTGTCACCCATCCTGCTGCCATGGCAATGGTTCCAGTCATCACCACAGAGCAGATTACATGCTTGGCTCCTCCATGTGATTGGTCGAGCCCTGTACTGCCGTCGCCCGACCTCCTAGGTGTGTCCGTGTGAGCTCCAGAGTCAGACTACTGAGCAGTCTTCGCTGAGTTGCTTTGATCTCCCATTCAGCTGGCTCATCATTTAGAGGAGGGACTTCCTGTCAGGAAAGGTTTGCAAGCGCCCTCAGTAGTCTTGTTACGAGACAGCATAATTTGCTGCTTCTGGGTGGTGTAGCTGACATCAATGCTGGCATACCTCGAAGAACTCGGCCTGTCACTGTGATTGACTGTTTTGATGACTAGCTGGTTTGGTGAATGACTGGTTTAGTGAATGACTGGTTTGATGAATGGTTTATCTCTCTCTCTCTCTCTCTCTCTCTCTCTCTCTCTCTCTCTCTCTCTCTCTCTCCTCTCTATGTCTCTCTTTATCTGTCTGTCTTTCTTTCTATGCCCTGGACAGGTGTGGTACTGGATCCTAGCCCCAGTTCTGGTCTGGTACTAGGTCCTAGCCCTAGCACAGGTATGGTACTGGATCCTAACCTTAGTACTGGTCTGGTACTGGATAATAATATTATGTTTCTCCTCTGATACAGTATAGACTGGTAGACAGACTCCTGGAAACACTCACTGAAGCGTGCGTCTACCGACGAATGCACTCGTGTGAAACACACACACACACACACAAAAGCATCCAGTACAGCAGTGTGGTCTGAGATATAGAGGGAGAGCAAGAGAGAGGGAGAGCAAGAGAGAGGGAGAGAGATAAATAGAGAAGGGGTGTGTGTAGAGAGAGGGGTAGATAGAGACAGAACGTGTGTGTATGTCTGTCTGTGAGTATGTGTGTACGTCTACGAGTGTGTGTCTGTTTGTGAGTGTGTGTGTGTGCTACTGAGTCTGTGTTCGTCCATGGAAAGGAGCAGTGTTTGTAGTGGAGAGTTCACTGGCTTTCTGACTGTCATTCCCACCCCGTGAGCGCTCTGCTCGTCTGGGAGTCTGTGCGCGCGTGTGTCTATCAGTGTCCGCATGTGTGTGGGTGTGCGTTTGTCCCGCGATTGTGTGTCTGTGTGAGTGCGTGCGTGCGTCTTTCAGTGTGTGTGTGTGTATGTGTTTGTAAATACGTGTGTGTATGAGTTTGTGAATGTGTGCTTGTGTGTGTGTGTCTGGCTCAGGATTACCAATCTGTTTCTGTCTGTTCCATTTGGGGTAAGTCTGGAACAGGTCCACTTCCTGTTCTGTGGCTGTCATTTGGAACCAGTCACTTCACCAGCTGAGACAAGATCTACCCCCCCCCCCCCCCCCCCCCCTCCGCTCTCCTCTCCAGTTAGAGATGGTCCTCTTTCGGACCACAGTGTGGTGTTCATGCAGAAGGACAGAGAGCCGGGTGTCTATATTAGGTAACAGACCGTTCTCACACACCCACACAGCCTGGCTCAGCTCACACCGTCCAGGGTGCAGTTTCATTCGGATCACTCTGCACGGCGGTACCAGTGGAAATGTCAACAAAGACGTAAACAGTTGGATACATCCAATGCAGCCTCATTCTGGTTAATACCACCGTCTCCCTCTCATTATCTCTCTCTGTCTTTTTCTCACTCTCTTCTCCATCTATCTTGTGTTTCTCTAGTTGTCCCGCTTGTTTGCCTCTCGAGGTTTGTTTGTGGACACACACACACACTCTCAGCTCAAGACTGCATGGAATGTGTGACGAGAAACAGAGGGGGAGGGGGGAGGAAAGGGAGGAGGAAGGATTATTTGGAAGAGAGATTCCTCCAAATTCTTAAGGGTTTCAAAATGGGGCAGAGGGAGAACTGGGGGTGGGGTGTGGAGGGTGGGGGAGGTGGAGGTGGAGAAAGAGTGGATGTGTGGAGAGCGCGGAGAGTGGTGTGTGTGATGAAAGAGAAGAGTGAGACGAGCGATGGGTGCGAGTGAGAGAGAGAAAATGAGGGATGTCAAATGAAAAAAGAGAGGAGGTATTTGAAGTATGATTGATCTTAAGTCTGTTCCAGTTGGGGGGAGGAGAGAGAGAGGCGGAGGGAGAAAGAAGCGAGGAGAGAAGTCCAAAAAAGGCGAAACGAGAAAAGAAAGGTCCAGCTGCAAGCTGCACATGAAGGAGGAAAGATGTTTGTGACAGTTCCAGTTCTTCCTCCCTCTCTCTTCCTCCCTCTCTCTTTCTCCCTCTCTCTTTCTCCCTCTCTCTGTCCCCCCCTCACTCTCTCTCTCCCTCCCTCGCTGTCGCTCTCGCTCTCTCTCTCTCTCTCTCTCTCTCTCTCTCTCTCCCTCTCTTTTGTTTTGTCCTTCTCCATTCTTCTCCCTCTCCTCTCCCTTGTCATGTCCAAGGCTCTCCCCTCCCTCCCTTGATCTCTATCCCCCCTTCCTCCCCCTTCCTCCCCAGCTCTCCCGGTTTGTCTCCCTCTCCTTTCCTCCATTTCTATCTCCATCTCACCCTCCCTCCCTCACTCTCTCCCCCCCTCCAGCTGCTTATGAAGGTGTTAATTGCAGTAGCTCTGAATCAAACAGGCGGCCAGGCGATGAGGCTACTCTCGGCTGCCAGCCTGTCGTCAGGCCAAAGATGCTATAACGTGTGTGCGCTGCGTATGCATGTGTTTGTTGTGGTGTCAGTCAGAGATGGTTTCAGAGCAGGAGATAAGAAGTGAAATGAGGCAGAAAAATAGTGGAGAAGAAGAGAGGGAGGGAGACGGACGGAGGGAGAGAGCAGGGGGGGGTGGGTGGAAGGAGAGAGAGAGAGAGAGAGAGAGAGAGAGAGAGAGGGGAGAGGGCAATAGGGTGGGGTGGAGGGAGACAGGGAGAGAGAGATTTGTTAGCATTCCTCTGATCTGTGCCGCAGCTTGAGCTCCTCTCACCTGCAGGTCTCTCTGCTCATCCTTCCTTCACGCCCGGGGCATTGGACCAGGTCTGAGAGAGAGTGAGAGAGAGGGGGAGGGAGAGAGAGAGAGTGGGGGTGGGTGGGATCGGAAGGGGGAGAGGGATGGTGATGGGGAGGTGTGGGGACAGACAGAAAGATAACTTTGATCCCACCCTGGCCGCAGGGCAGACTGGGGGATAAAGAGATGGAGAGATCATATCAGTAGAGCGGGAACCTTTCAAGGTAGAGCAGGAATCGGTGAACTTGATTCGCCTCCCAGGGTCTGCCTTTATGTTGAGTTTCAACATTGTCCCAAAGGTTAAAACTGCCCTCAAGGGCTACCCTAGGTGATGAAATGAGTCAACAAAGTAGTATAAACTTTTGTTGGGTAAGAGAGCACACCACACCATAACTTACAAAGTCCACACTGAATCACCTGTAAACCCCTCGAACAATTTCTCAACCAGGAAGTTGCAATATTCCTTTCTGACTCACAACCAATCAGTGCCAGGCCGGATGCCTAAGACCTTTGAACTTTGACTGCGCTGAACTGTAACTCAGTAGGACTGCAACCAGGAAGTGATGATGACAGGGGCCATCATCTCACACTCAGAATGGCAGTTAAAGCTAGCCACCCTGGAGCGGGGGCAGTTAAAGCTAGCCACCCTGCAGCGGGGGCAGTTAAAGCTAGCCACCCTGGAGCGGTGGAGCAGTTGAAGCTAGCTACCCTGGGGGAAGGGCAATTAAAGCTAACTACCCAGACAGAATGGTTAACTAACAACCCTGTGCAGGGGGGGGGGGGGGGCGAGAGGACCTTTGGAGTGTGAAGGTGGGGCATCATGTCTGTGTGGCACCTCTGCACCTCTGAGTGTTGATACATTGTTTCTCTTTCGATCCAATCCCTGAATGGTGTTAGAACTCCACCCTGCTGGTTCTTGATGTTCTTCTGCTACACGTTCCTTACACACTATTGAATGTCGCTTTGGATAAAAACATTGGCTGAATAAGAGATATATATAAACCTAAACCAGTCGCTGGCTAGGTGGAGATGTAGGTGAATATTACTTGTAACAGAACTGGAGGCAAAGTGTAGGTGTGTCGCACTGTGTGTATCTGTGTGTTTTCAAGTATTTAGGCACATAGCAGTTTTCTAAAGTGTCCAAGACAGCCATTGAAAATAGACAGGCACGCACACACACGTCTGTACCGTATCACTGGCCTGTAACGATAATGCTTCTCATTACTCCTCCATAGCTCCATTTACTCCGAATAATGTCCTCTCTTAATTAATAGATAGCATGGCCGACACTCTTCATTCTCCTCACTTCCCTTTGTGTGTGTGAGCATGTGAGTGTGTGTGTGTGCGGGCATGTGTGTGTATTTGTGTGCATACCATGTGTGGGTTTGTGTGACAGACACACAATGTGCATGTGTGTCTGTGTCAGAGTTTGTGTGTCTATGTGTGTGCATGTGTCCATATCTGTGTGGTCTGAGACCAGGGCCTGGCTCACTGCATTATTGTATTAACATTGAGAGCTAAAACATTTCTACCAGTTTTTCAATCCATTGTTCACCGTAAGGCCAGACCTCTCCATAGTTTAGATAAGCATGATAATACCCCAATGTAGCCAGCAAGCCACTGAGATCCTCACCTTCACAAACTCTTACGGTAGCGTAACAATTAGCATACCAACTGCACCATTAGCGAGAAAGGATATCATATTCATAACCAGCTAATTCTCTCTTAAATGTTCAATTATCTTTTTGTGTGAGTGTGCGTATGTATGGGTGCCAGAAATATAATTATAATATTATGCAAATAGCTTTTTTTATGAAGTAGGAGAACTGTAAACCTTGCAATATGATGTTCAAACAGAGGGCTGCTGTGTCTCTCTTTACGGCTGACAGCTAACTGTGAATGGCTAACACAGCTAACATGAAGCTGCTAACCATTGAGTCCTCTGTCCCAGGGGTGTAGGTTTATTTTCAAAGGTGGGTGGGCCAGTTTTTTTGTATTACTTAGGCTGTTACTCTTCGAAATAGAAAGTGAGGAGGCCAGATTTTCCATTATCTAAAGTAACCTACGCTCCTGTTCTGCCCCGTGTTGGTGCTGTTTCCTGCTGTGCTCAGGATTTAAACCAGTGGTAACTCATCACCATGAGCAACAGAACCCGAAATTAGCTCAAAGCTAACGAGAGCTCACTTTCACTCCTTGAAACAAACAAAATATGCTAACAATTGTAAAAACCAAGTTCAAATCATGCAATTTGTTATCAGAACGTTTTTAATCTTGTGAAATGATACCTGATGACAACCAACTATGTCAATATGAATCCATTTAGAGGCCAAGTGAAGCTAATCTTGCCCTCCATTCTAAGGCCGAAATATGCTTCTGCGTCTCCGTTTACGGATGGGCGGGCGCACGGATACGGACGGATAGACTTCGTTTATGGTTCTCCGTAGGCTGTGGGTGCTGTAAACAATTCACCGCCAGAAGAGTAGGTGGCGGAACGGTTTTTGTAAGTCGTCGTGGAGTGTTTATTTACCTAGGTTATCGAGAAGTCGGAGCAAATTTACAAATTAGCCGTTTCATCAATAAAATACGCACATTTTCAGCAACTACACTGCCCATTTCTCGTCACATTTTAATTCAGATGCTGATTTACATGTACTGTTTAGCTGAAATATGAATTGTAAAAACGTACAGCAATGGCGGTCAAAGGATTCTGTTCGTCCTGTTTATCACGGCAAACCCCGCCCCTGACGCAAGCGGTTCTTAATACTGACCAATCACAGCCAAGGGGGGTCTCCGTCGCTCTCCGAAATTACGACGGATAGTTAGAAAATTCAGGAGGTGCACGTCGAGCTCTCCGGGGCTCTCCGAGGGCTGACGGAGAGCTCGTAGAGGGCGTTCCACGGAGACGAGGGCGTTCCCATGTGTCCGTTTTTGAAAAACGCAGAAGCATATATCGGCCTTAATGCAGTGTCCTTGTTGGTGTCAGCATGGGTAATTAGTAGATGGGTCTCATTGTTCAAATATTGATCTCGGACTGAGGGTACTGGTTAAAGTTAGGAGGTCTCTACACCTCTGTTTGTCCTGTCTGTCTCATCGTCTCTCTCTTCTGTCTCTGCATCTCTCTGCTCTCTCTCTTCTCTCCGCTCTCTCTTCTCCGTCTCGCTGCGTCCTCTCTCTCGTCTCTCTCTCTCTCTCTCTCTCTCTCACTTTCTTACACAATCCCCCTGCTGGTTTTGCTCACAGTTTTTTCTCGCTAACTCTTCGTGTCGCTCCTCTCAGGGTCTGCCAGGTAGTAAGAGGCGGCACTAGTTCACCCAGTGGAGGTATATGCTGTTAGTTGCAGGATCCCCACAGGGCAGGCGTAGGGATACGCTGGTCGTTATGAGGGAGAGCTGAGACAGCAGGCTGTTTAGCCTGAAGCAGTTCCCATGACCCTAATCACAGTTTTCCCCAGCCTCTCTCTCTCTCTCTCTCTCTCTCTCTCTCTCTCTCTCTCTCTCTCTCTCTCTCTCTCTCTCTCCTCTCTCTCTCTCTCTCTCTCACTCCCTCCTCTCTCATTCTCTCTCCTCTCTCTTTCTTACTCACTGTCTTTGCCTCTCTTTCCCCCTCCCCCCTCTTCCCCCCACCCTACCTCTTTCACAGTACTGTATGAAATGTGAAAACAAGTCAGCAGTACAGGGTCTTATAGCTGATGATGAAATCTCCAGATTAGGTTTTCTCTTCTCTGTGACCTCTCCCCGACCTACCCGGTCTCGCTCTCCGTCATGTCCTGCAGTAGCAGACCATAGACTCCCTCTCTCCTGGAGAGAGAGAGAGAGAGAAGAGAGAAAGAGAGGAGAGAGCGAGAGAGAGAAGGATGGAGAGGGGGATAGAGAGAGAGAGATATGGGGAAGTGGAGCAGGCTCAACAGAGAGAGAGAGAGAGAGAGAGAGAGGGGGTGGAGGAGGGGAGAGAGGGGGAGAGAGAAGATGGGAGAGATAGAGAGAGAAGGATAGACAGAGAGAAGGGTGGAGAGATAGAGAGCGAGGGTCCTGTCTTGACTAACGATAGTGGGTACTGTGTAGGGCTGAGTCTATGCTGTATTCTGGGCCTCATGGCCAGTCAACATTGTGCACTAACATGCTGTGGTATTGTTAGACCACTCTAGTCTCCTAAGAGGAGATGTTGTTGTAACAAACACTTTATTTCTGCACGGCACTATGTAATTTAGTCATTTAGATGCCATTGTTGTACGGCAGTTGAGATAATGTTGTTGCACTGTGCCTGGTAAATACAGGCTGTTCCTTGACTCTGACCACTGAAATTGTTAGTACTTACTTACTAGTAGTAAGACTATTTGTATGTTGTTTTGGATAAAAATCCTCTGCAACTAAAAATAAAACGTAAAAATGCTATAGGACTAGTCAGTTACGAATTCAGTTAAAAAACAAAACGTGTACTGGTATTTGTATAGATTTTTTTCAGCAACTGCCTCTTTGGAATGTTCTAGAACTGCCAGTTTCCGAGATTCAACTTGTGTAATCTTGGTTTATCTGCCGTTTTTTAAGGAACTCTGTTGTTTGACTCGAATAAAAACACGTTTTGAGTGTTATCCAACCCCTAGACCAGGTGTAATGCGACAAAGTATTTTTACGGCTCTGTCTGCACAGGGTAGACAGGAATTTCTGTGCTATAATTCTTATAGGCTACTATGGCAATAGTTCAAAACATATTTGCTTTGATTGGTCACACGCTTCCATATGCACTCAATAGTGTGGAGTGTTGACCGAGTGTTCCAGTGGTCCAAAACAAAATGTAATCCCCCAAAGTTCTACATGCTAATCCCTCTCACTCACTCTTCTCCGGAGCTCACACACATTCCCTGGCAACCCGGTGAGTGTGTGTGTGTGTGTGTGTGTGTGGAGGGGTAGGGGGGGTCAGACTGTTTGAAGGCTGGGCTGACCTGATCGGCACCAGGCACTAACACATGCACTCAGGGTAGAATGAGAGTAGAGAGGAAGGGATGGAGGGCCAGAAGGAAGAGAAGGAGATAGAAAGAGGAGGATGGGAGGAAGAGAAAGAGAATGAGGGAAATGGACAGGAAAGAAATGAGACAGAGAGTGTGAGAGAGAGAGAGGCGGTTTGTATGACCAATCAGATTTCCATGTTTGTGGTCTGATCCTGTCGAACTTAGAACACGGGCTGGATTCATGTAGAACTTCATGTAGAACAGGAAGGTCTGTCCTCAAGGTCAACAGTGTCTTGACCCTAGCTAACAACCAATCAGAAAACCACGATCCAGCAGCATTTGTTGATGACTGGGCTACAAATGCGCGCACACACACACACACACACACACACACACATATCAGCTCTCTGACATCACGCACTACAACCTGTGGATGTGTTTCAAAGGCCAGGCTTGTTTGGCTAGCCTCCCTCTCACTTCCTGCTTTCCTTCCTTCCTTCCCCCCCCCCCCCCCCTCCCTCCCTCCCTCCCCTCCCACTAGGGGAGGGTCTTCTGTGTGTGTTTGGAAATAAGAGGAGGAGGAGAGAGGAAAGAGAGCGGGGGAGAGGGAGAGAGAGAGAACCACCAGGAAGTCGGGGGGGGGGATGCTGGTTCGGGGGCGCAGCGTGTTACTGACAGACAAGAGGCCAAACATCGTGTCAGGTTGAAAGACCCCACTGTCAAAAACTTTAAACAGCACCCCCCTCCTTGCGTGCACACACACACACACACACACACACACACACACACACACACACACACACACACACACACACACACACACACACACACACACACACACACACCACACACACTGACACCAGATGGCAGCTCTGTGGGACTCTTTCTGGCTGGTATGAAGCTGTATAGAGACGCAGAGAGAGGTAGAGAGACAGACAGAAGAGGAGGGAGAGAGAAGAACGAACGATTGTGAGAGAACATCGACAGAGAACATCTGCATAAGTGATAATTAATGATAATTATCAGTTCAATTTAAGTGCATGGATTTGATAGACATAGATGGGGAGGGAGAGAGAGAGAAGGGGGAGGGATAGCATGATAGACAGAGAGAAGGATGTGATATCATTATAATGGTAACAGTTGAGATTGCCTGGTTAAAAAACAAAACGTTCCTTGAATCTGAAATACTGTGTATTTTCCGATATACTTTCTAGATGCCTTGTTTGTACGTCACTTTGGATAGAAATTTCAGTTAGTGTTAAAATGTAAATGTATGAATCCAGAATCTTCTGTTGCCTTCTGTTCCACGGTCTAACATCCTCTTTCTCTCCCCCCCCCTCACCTCTTTCACTGCTTCTCTCTCTCTTTCTTTCTCTTTCTCTCTGTTTCTATAGGAAGTTCCTACTAGTTATAGACACATCTTGGTTTGGACATTTTCCCTCCTCTGATTGGATCGCCACGCCTCCCTCTGATTGGACAGTTCAGAATTGAAGGTAAGGGTGTTTACCTTCTAATTGGACAGAAAAGAATGGATAGAAGTGTGTGTGTCTGGCCCTTTGTGTACGAGTTTATGAGTGTATGGTTGCAGCCCTGTGTGTGTGTGGCTTGAGCCTGTTTGTGTGTTTGTGTTTGTGTCCGGTGACAGCCAGATTAATGGACCCCATCAGTATCCCCTTGGCCCATTGGTGCGACCCAGACGACCAATCATATGAGTGTTTGTAAAGTGCTTGTCTCAACAGTCCTGGTGTTGGAATCATCTGCTGTTAAGAGAATTCAAACACACACAGCATCACACAAGACACACCACACACACACAGCATCACAGGAATACACACACACACACAGTATCAAACCGGAACACACACACACAGCATCACACTAAACACACACACACACAGAATCACAGAACCACACACCTGTCCGCTCTCTCTGTCCCTGTCTCTCTCTGTCTCTATCTCAGCCTCTATCTCTCTATGTCTCTATCTATATCTCTGTCCCTCTATCACTCTCTTCCTCATGTTACTGTGGTATACAAGTTCCTAGTTTGTTCTGATACTATGCAGTTAGATTGGGGGGGGGGGGGGGGGGGGGTTGGAGACTGAGGGGGGGGTGGGGTTAGTGGATGGGGGGTGGTCTAGGATTTGACTGATGGCTCCAAAACATTGCCCCTTGACCCGTCCTCCTCTCCCTGAAAGGGAGGGAGGGGAGAGGGGCGGGGGTGAGGGGGTGGATTTGGATGTTAGAGGGGGATTATGAATAGGCTTGTTGACATTCTCTTGATATGTCATATCCACGGAAAAACATGAAGTAGAAAAGTTACGCCCCCCTTCCCCCTGGCTTGCTACTGTGCAGTAATCTAATTTAGCAGGAGATGCAGGGTGGGGGGAGGATTGGAGACACAGATATAAAGACAGATAAAGAGAGAGAGACAGACAGACAGACAGAGAGTTTGTGAGAGACAGATACTGACTGAGAGAGAGAGAGAGAGAGAGAAAGAGACACAGAGAGAGTGACAGAGGGAGAGAGAGGGAGAGGAGGTGTAAGCAGGGTAATTGGGGTGACAGTGAGCCTTTTAGGGTAGCAGGAAGTGTGTGTGTGAGGGGGGGGGGGGGGAGAGGGCTGGTGTCTCTGTACTGGGGGAGGGGGGGGGTACAGTACTCTGACATATGTTGTTGTTGTTATTGTTTGTTGTTTGTGATCGCCTAAACCCTCATAATGTCAGGATCATTTATGTCTGCTGCTGGATTCAGGTCATCCATTAGTTTCTTCATCCCCCTCCCTCTCCCCGCTCTCCATCTCTCTCTCTCTCTCTCTCTCTCTCCATCTCTCCCTCCTCCCTCTCTCTCTCCATCTCTCTCCCTCCCTCTCTCCCCTCTCTCTCTCCCTCTCTCTCTCTCTCTCTCTCTCTCTCCATCTCTCTCTCTCTCTCTCTCTCTCTCTCTCTCTCTCTCTCTCTCTCTCTCTCTCTCTCCATCTCTCTCTCTCCATCTCTCTCTCTCTCTCTCTCTCTCTCTCTCTCCTCTCTCTCTCTCTCTCTCTCTCTCTCCCTCCCTCCACCTCTCTCTCTCTCTCTCTCTCTCTCTCTCTCTCTCTCTCTCTCTCTCTCTCTCTCTCTCCATCTCTCTCTCTCTCTCTCTCTCTCTCTCCCTCTCTCTCTCTCTCTCTCTCTCTCTCTCCCTCCCTCCACCTCTCTCTCTCTCTCTCTCTCTCTCTCTCTCTCTCTCCATCTCTCTCTCTCTCTCTCTCTCTCCCTCTCTCTCTCTCTCTCTCTCTCTCTCTCTCTCTCTCCATCTCTATTGTTAACATGCTTAGTCAGATGGCCAAACTAAATCGGTGAAACTGTCCCGGTGGTTTTTCCTTTAAGTTGATGAGTGCTACCAGACATCTGTGTCTGTTGCGGCTGGAAGGAGATCTTCTGGGTTTAGAGCCACAGCAAGAGCCTCATTATGGGATGGCGCGTCAAACCCCTCCACCGCAGCATCCTGTGATACGAGTCTGCTGGGGGTTGGTTGAGAGGGTCCGGTTGCGGTGGTAACGGCTGCCTGCCCCCCAGCCTGTGACCTCGCAGAGAGCAGGGGATTGTGGGATTTGTCCGCGTCACACCGAGGGGGTCAGCCGGGGTTGGAGAGGAGAGCGTCTCTTTGGATTGGCCCTGGGATTTACCACGGCAACATCACTTTAATACTCTACCAAGATGTTTTGTATAGAGTGTCGTTGTTAGTACTGTGTGGTATTGTATAGAGTGCTTAGTGATGGTGTAGTAATGTTTTATGGAGTACTTGGTAATAGTGCTGTAGCAGTTTACTTGTTAATACTGTTGGGTATTGTATAAAGTACTTGGCCATAGTACTTTAGTAGTATAGTAGGAGTAAGTATTTTAGTATTAGTTCTGTAGTTCTGTACTATTGATTTAGGTGTATTTACCAGGAACATCCCAGCTAGCAGGTCCGGTCATCAGTACCAGTGTCTGAGCTGCAGGGTAGCACGAGCATGATATGTTCCAGCTGGAGGGTGTGTGAGGAGAGACAACTTCAGAGCACATGGTGTGTGACCCACCTTCTGGTGCTAGGGGGGTTGGTGTGGGGGGGATCTGATCCCCTGTAATCCACAGACAGACTCTTGGCATGACAGTCGAGAGGTGGTCCCTCTATCCGACTCTCCAATGCTGTCTCCCTCCTCCCTCTCCCTCCTCGCCCCATCCTGCCTCACCCCTGCCTCCTCCCCTCCTCTCCTCCCCCGCCCTCATCCCCTCCCTCCTCCCCCTCCTCCTCCCCAGTCCCTCCTCCCCCTCCCTCCGCCCCCTCCCTCCTCCCCTCCCATCCTCCCCCCCTGCCCGTCCTCAACCTCAACCCAGTTAGATTACCCACGCCCCTCCTCCTACCCTCTTACCTCCCCTTCCTAACACCACCGCCCATGCCATTAAGTCTGCTGCCCCTAATCCCCCCTCCCTCCTCCTCTCCTCCACCCCTAATACCCCCACCCCCCAGAAACGGCTCCATGCCATGTGAAGGTATTGCGGCTGATCTAAGTGGGGGCACTGTCGCCCTTCCCCCTTCCCCATCAGGTGGCACAGAGAGAATGGGGTTACTAGGGCGCCAGGCATCCAGACTGGCATTGCCTCTGGGTGTGTGCGTGCGTGCATGTGTCAGGGGTTTGGAGCACGTGTGTGTGGGAGTGCGTGTGTGTATGTCTGCATGTGTATGAGGGTTTGAGCGTGCGTGAGGATTCGAGCGTGTGTGTGTGGGAGTGTGTGTGTGAGGGTGTGAGCGTGTGTGAGGATTGGAGCGTGTGTGTGTGTGAGGGTGTGAGCGTGTGTGTGTGGGATCGGGTGCTGCCGTGTGTGTACTGTTTAGTCGCTGTTGGTCTGTGTCTGGAAGGTGGCCTGATTTGAACAGGAGACATAGTCTGGCCCAGATATCAGCATCATACTGCCACAGGTAGCTCTCCTCTCCTCTCCCGATCTCCTCTGATCTCCTTTCCCCTGCTATCCTGTCCTGTCCTGTCCTGACCTCCCCTCTCCCCTTCCCTCCCCTCCTGTCGTCTCCTACCCCCTTCTCTCCCACCCTCCCCTCCCTTCCTCTCTTCTCCTTTCTTTTCTCATCTTCTCCCCCCTCTCCTCTCCTCTTTAAGTTGCCTTTAAGTTCTCTCTTTCCGATAATTGAATGAGTGTGTGTGAGAGTGTGTAAATGTGTGTGTCTGTGGCTGTGTGTGTGTGTGTGTGATTAGAGGGAGAGCAATGGAGTGATTAGAGGAGAGCAGATCTGACTCCTGCCTGGTGGTGATGGGCTTATCTCTCCCCTCCTCCCCCTCCTCCCCCTCCCCCCCTCCCTCCCCTCTCATCGTCCCCACAACCATCCCATGAATTCATTAGCTAAAGTGGACCTTCTGGGTTTGACCCCCTATGTCTCTCTCTCTCTCTCTTACTCGTTGACCTTTGTTCCAGGATAGGAGGGGTTTCGTTTCTCGAGAGTGCATTTGATTAGCCTCACTTTCAGTCCTGCGTCTCATGGCTGAGGAATGGCCCATCACTCTCAATGCTCTCCTTAGGAGTCAAACAAATGCACCTCAATTATTTAGCAGTATTCAAAAAGTTTTCAAAAACGATTTTGTTTTTGAAATTCTATTCCCTTGGCCCACCTTACTGCAGTTCTCTCCTCCAATCAGCACCAGGCGGAGGGGAGGTGCCTGGAGGTTAATTAACATATCCTTATTTCAGGTAGATGCAAATCTCTTTAATTAAACCAATTAATATAATTAAAGTGATATAAAGCTGTCAGATAAGTGCTGGAAGTAGAAAGCCCTTTCCTCCCCCCCTCTACTCCTCGCTCTGCTGCAGTAGAATTCCCCCTCTCCACACACACACACACACACACACACCGCGCACACACGTGCACACACACAGAAAGCCTGCCTATATGTAATATTTCCACGTCTCAAGGACATGATGCCCCTCCCAAGAAAGCTAACCATGCACTTATATACCCAGTCACACACCCACACACACACACCCACACCCACACACTCACATA
>CM042861.1:1579923-1629265 GCA_023658055.1 Thaleichthys pacificus | reverse complement strand
GCCTCCTCACCTCCTCTTATTTTCATGAGTGAGTGTATGCCAGTAGGACCAGCACTTTACTACACTCTAATATTAAGGAACCGTCTTTGACATTCGATGTATGTGTACATGTACCAATCAAAAAGTTCTTCTGTTGCCATGTTACACATGGTTCTGTGTAAGATGTTTTAAGGTTTCCAAGATCCCTTTTCACAGGGTATGGAGCAAATGCATTCCTTCTCAAATGTGTAGTATACAGGTTGAATACTTTGCAAAGAAATACTTTGCAGCTCTTCCAACTGAGAAATAAAAGTTATGAAAGTATGAGAGGTAAAAGAGGGAAATAAGTGGCTTATGCTCGAGTGATGTGCCAAAGTCAGTGCAAGTTGCCTTAGGGACTAATAGGAGCAGGTAGTGCAATTTTGTCATTGTGTGCACTGTGCAAATGAGCTAGTAGTTCTGTCAGGCCCCTGGACGTGACAGTTCAAAGACCCGATGGCTCGGAGGTAGAAACCCGATTCTCACAAAAATTCCTCATCCTCTCTCTCTCTCTCTCTCTCTCTCTCTCTCTCTCTCTCTCTCTCTCTCTCTCTCTCATCTTCCCATCCTGTCTATCATCCTCTCTTCTCCCATACCTTGTTCTCTCTCTCTCTGTCGCATGTTCTCTCTCATCGTTTCATCCCCTGCTCTGTGCAATCCCTCATGTCAGAGGGAGCTAGCTAGCTAACCATCTGCCGTCACCTAAACAAGACACAATGCTTATGCTAATGCCTATGATTCATTGCGAGGGCTTAACAGCTTGACCTAGCCGCTAAGCTAAATTCTAGGCCAGTATGCACACCGACCTGCACTGAATCTAAACAGCTAACGCGACAGGCTAATTGGTATTGATGGTGAAGGCTCGGGGCAATAAGCAGTGAGCACTGCATGCTAGCAATCTCTCTCCAAACCAGAAATAACCTGGAGGTGTTCTGTGTGCTGCTTTATGCTATTATTGTTGCACCGTGTCTCATAGTTGAGATGTTATTTTGCATTGTGCCTGGTAAATACAGAGCGTTCCTTTAACTCCTTATCATTCACCATAGGTACTATTCGTATATTGGTTTAGACAAGTGTTGAATGAAACACATTTCAAATGTAACAAGGACTCCCTTCGTTGTGTTTGGAAACCGGTGGCTGTTGGGTCGTGTCTAGGGTGACCAGAAACATGACCCTGAAAAGGAGGACACTTGGGTCCAAAAAGGAGGACAATCCCAAAAAGTTGTTGACCGGGGGGGATGGGGGCCTTTAGTATGAAATTAAGACAAGAACATTAGTCCTTTTAGTAAGTCAACAGTCTAAACTGCAGTCTAAACTCCTGTAAGAGTGGTGATGTTTCACAGCATGAAATAATTTGGTCAGCTCAGCAGCGGTTGTTTTATCATCCGCTGTTGTTGTGTTCGGAGCAAAAAATGATGTCAAGGAAGAGTGCCCTGGCAGAACTAGCATTATCCTTGTGCCGTTCTGTAGCGGCATGCCGCTCTAAAGCCCCTTTCCCCCTACTACTCACGTCTATGTCAGTGCGACAGAGCTTACAGAAGGCACTGATATTGATCTGTGCTGCTCTTAGTGGCAAAGTGGAGTTCTGAACTCCATGTAGGTTTGAAGGTCTTTCTGTTTGGCACTGAAGCCCACGTGAGTGGTAAATTGTGACGGTGGGCAGGAAGGGTCAGAAAGGAGGACAAAAGGGCGAAAAGGAGGACACGTAACAGCGGTCGGGACAAAGGGTTGGAAAACCGGACTGTCTGGACAAAATCCGGACGTCTGGTCACCCTAGTCGTATCCCTCCGGGCCCAATACAGGAATTGGTGTCGAGACTCTAAAAGCATTCCATGGTCCAAACTTGTCATTGAACTAATCTCTGTCCTGCTACGCGGCTTTCAAGTTTTATAAAAACGTTCTAGTTATGTTTTCAGATTGGCTGATTTAAGTCTTTAAACTCGAGACAACTATCATCTCAGTATGCCTGCGCCTCATCCGTTAATTGTACTATAGCGGGACAAGTTATCCCTTACTTCTCAGCGTGAGAAATGGTTGAAAGGCGCGAGAAATACAAGGTGTTTTGTGAGAGCGTGATGAATGGCTGAAAGGTGTGAGACTGCATGTGAGAGACGGGCTCTCAAGTCTATCTATCTGAACTCATCTCCATCTCTCCTCTTCTCCTCAGACAGTGCTCTCAGCTGGCCAGGATCTCCCACAATGCTTTGCTGAAGCCCCATCCTCTCGTCCCCCGTCAAGATGCTCCCACCTGATTGGATGCGATGGCTCCTCCCCGCGGCGGTGCTTGCACTCACTTCCTGTTTACTGTCTGCCTCTGTGATGGCCACGCCCTTCCCCAAGGACCTAGAGCCAATCAGCGTCGTCGGCTGGGAGCGTGAGTAGCTTCCTGATTGGCTAAGCCTACTAATGTTAGCTAGTTACACAGTGGGAATGTGAGTGTTTTGATGTGGGACGATAGATACAGCTGTACTACGACTTGGAAGTCGCTTTGGATAAAAGCGTCTACTAAATGAGTAAATGTAAATGTACTACCCTATACTCTCCCTTTCTAGTCATCCAACATGTAGATACACTGCCTATCCTTTCTCTATTTATGACAGTATTCTACATACATTAAAGCTACATCCACTACCATGAAGCTAAAGCAACTACCCATAGGAACAACTTTGTAGGTACATAGGATTTGCTTTGTAATGAAATGGTTTAGCAGTTTGGGGTATTACAGTAACCCTAGTGTAAGAAGGCACAGTATGAGGATGGGAGGGGTAATTGGATGTTGTAAAGGGGTTGTTGAAAGTTGTGTGACCAAAACAAGACGAAAAACCCAACCTCCCCCGTGCAACGTTTCACTCGTGCAACAACCTGTGCCGCCAAACTGTGATGAAGGGGAACTGCGTAGCACTTTCTATTTCATGACAATGTTACTGGAGGTAGTGCTATGTAGTTACATGGCAGTTAATGTAACTTCAATGTAAAGTGTTGCCCCTTATTCCGATAATACCCCAGCGTACATGCTCTTACTGTGAAACACTGGAGTCACAGAATATACACCTCCTGTATCAGTGGAGTCCGTGTCACTGGAACACTGCTTGTCATCACGCATGCCAAAGAATATAGACTGACTCGGTGTGTATGTTGGAGAGTGTGGTCAAGTGTGTGCACGTCTGTTTGTGTGTGAGTGTGCGTGCGTGCATACGTGTGTGTGTGTATGTACCTGCGTGTGTGTGTGTACCTGCGTGTGTGTGTGTGTAAATGATTGAGTGGCTGATGTTGTGCAGTGCCGGGCTGAGGGCAGTAAAGCTGTCTGTGAAGCAGCTTTATGGGAGCTTCCTTCAGCTCCAGACAGGAAGCTGCGAGAGATGAGACTGCTGGACTCTGTTCAGGCCTCTCTACTGGGAGACGAGCACTGTGGAGGAGTCGCAGGAAAACAAGGACATCCCTTAAATCTCTCTCTCTCTGTCTCTCTTACTGTCTCCTTTCTCTCACTCTCTTGCTCTCTGTCTCTCTTACTGTCTCTTCCTTCTCTCTCTCTCTCTCTCTCTCTCTCTCTCTCTTGCTCTCTGTCTCTCTTCCTGTCTCCTTTCTCTCACTCTCTCTCACTTACTGTCTCTCTCTTTCTCCTTCTCCCATCTCTCTCTATCCACCACCCTCTTTTTCTTCCACCTCCCCCTTCCCTCCCTCCCCCTGTCCCCCCCTCCAGACTCCTACCAGTACCAGGGCTTCCAGGGCCTGCTGTGGGACAACGACACATCTCGCCTGGGCCTGGACTTCCAGACGATGCTCCGGGTTAACCACATGCTGTTCATCTCCTCCAGGGACCATGTGTTTGCGGTCAACCTCACCACCGCCGCCCAGGACTTCACTCCCCAGCTGGTCAGAGCTGCCTTTTCATGTTGTTCACAGATTTAGTTCGCTATTTAGCTAGTTTGTTATTTTTCTTGTTTATTTAATATTTTTCTGGGGTTTTATTCTGGGAATTCAGAAGACTTTGTGAATTATTTATAAGCTTACCTTAGCAGCGAAGAGCTTTTTCAAAAGCTGAGAATTTATAAAAAGTCAACTTTTCACCTTAATGTGGAATGTAAAAAAAAAGAAAAAAACACAACAGCTAAGATCCCTTTTTTCTACTTTCCACCTTCCAGAAACTGAACTGGAGATCAAAGGATGTGAACAAATGTACTGTCAGAGGGAAGAACAGCGTGAGTGTGGCTGCCCTGCTATTGGTTAATACACTAATGCCCTGCTATTGGTTAATTCAACGACGTCTATCCTGCTGTTGGTTAACTCATAACGATGTGTACTCTGCTATTGATTAACTCATAATGGAGTCTATTCAGCTCTAGGTTAATGCATAATATCTATTCTGCTATTGGTAAACTTGTGAGGATGTTCCTGGAAATCATACATGTGTTCTGTGTTTGTGTAGGATGAGTGTTATAATTACATCAAGGTTCTGGTGCCCCGGAATGATGAAACTCTGTTTGCCTGCGGAACCAATGCCTTCAATCCAACCTGCCGCAACTACAAGGTGTGTGTGTGTGTGGGGGGGGGGTGTATGAGTTTTTGATTGTGTAAATACTGTGTGTATGTATGTACATGTATAGTATATGTGCCTGTGTGTGTGTGTGTGTGCTAGGTGTAACACTAGCACAGTACTGTGAGGTGGTTTGGGAAGGCGATGGTGGAGAGATGACTTAGTATGGAAAGCAGAAGAACCACAGCTTATTCAAGACTAAATCAGGGGAGGGCACACCCACACATGCTGTAGTTTTCCTCAGCAATCAGCTGGGCTGTGTGTGCGTGTGTGTGCGTGTGCATGAGTGTCTGTGTGCGTGAGTGAGTGTGGTGTGTGTGTGAGTGTGTGTGGAGCTGTTCAGCAGACAATAGAAGTGTCTCCAGAGAGTCTGAAGCCGCAGACAGGTAATTTATGGGTGCTAGCACGGGGCTAAACGCTAACAGCCGTGGTGCCCATATGAATGGCTGTGTTAGCCATTCTGTTAGCACTGCTGCTAGCTCAATAGGGGGGCTAGACTCTGAAAGGACCCGACGGGGGAACGTTCAGGATGTTTAGTGTGTTAAACTCTTTTGTTCTCTTCTGTTCTCTCCTCTTCCCCTCTACTCCCTTCCCCTCATCCTCTCCTCTCCTTTCCTCCCCCTCTCCTTCTCTCCTTTCCTCCTCCTCTCCTCTCCCCTCTCCTTCTCTCTTCTCCTCCTCCTCCTCTCCTCTCCCCTCCTCCCCTCCTCCTCTCCTCTCCCCTCCTCCCCAGATGACCAGTCTGGAGCAGATAGGGGAGGAGCTGTTGGGTCAGGCTCGTTGTCCGTTCGAGTCGGGCCAGTCCAACGTGGGCCTCTTTGCTGGTGAGTTCTCTCCAGAGTCGCTGAGGTCCCATCCTGTCAGTCAGTCCTGACTGGGGTTACAGGCCAGGGTCGGAGGGTCGTAACCTTTGACCTCTGTATCCAGGGGGAGACTTCTACTCCGCCACCATGACGGACTTCCTGGCTAGCGACGCCGTGATCTACCGGAGCCTGGGGGATGACCGTCCCGTCCTGCGCACGGTGAAGTACGACTCCAAGTGGCTCCGAGGTAAGTCACATGACCTGATGTTGGTCACATGACATGGTAGTGGTCACATGACATGATGTTGCTCACATGACACTGGTCAAATGTCATTGGTGGTCACATGACATTACTTTGCTAACATGGCATCCTAATGCAGCTGGTAAGCTCACCTTTGTCCCTAACTCAGAGGGTAGCAATGGCGTAGTGCGTGTTGTGACGGACACTCTAATCAACCAATCATGTGATGTTTCTGTGTGTCCTCCCGCCCCTCCAGAGCCGCACTTCCTGCACGCCATAGACTACGGGAACTACGTGTACTTCTTCCTCAGCGAGATCGCTGTGGAGTACACAACCCTGGGGAAGGTGTGTGTGTGTTTCAAATCCCTGCTTATATTTGAGTGCTTAATTCTGTTTTGTCAGACATGATCAAAGTAGCACTGATAAACATGAAAGCATTTAAAATACAGTTTTCTTGTGTAGAAATGGGTTTGGCCTGGGCTTCAAATTGATATCCCTGCTGTACTATGTGTGCATGATCTCTCGGTGTGTGTGTGTGTGTACTTATGAATCATATCTTTACTTCATATAATATGTGTATACAATGTGTGTGTGTGTGTAGGTGGTGTTCTCCCGGGTGGCGCGCGTCTGCAAGAACGACAACGGCGGCTCGCCGCGCGTCCTGGAGCGCTACTGGACGTCCTTCCTCAAGGCCCGCCTCAACTGCTCCGTGCCTGGCGACTCCTTCTTCTACTTCGACGTGCTGCAGTCGCTCACGCACGTGCTGCAGGTGGACCAGCGCCCCGCCCTGGTGGGCGTGTTCACCACGCAGGCCAACAGCATCCCCGGCTCGGCCGTGTGCGCCTTCTACATGGACGACGTGGAGAGAGTGTTCAGCGGCAGGTTCAAGGAGCAGAAGACCAGCGACTCGGCCTGGACGCCCGTGCCCGAGGAGCAGGTGCCCAAGCCCAGGTGAGGGTCCTTGGGGATGGGGGTCGCTTTGCACGGTGGGCCGTGGGGGGGTTGGAAGTCTGGATCTCCGCTCTGGGAGAATATGGTTATACCGTCTGTGGAATTGTGGATGTGTGTGTGTGTGTGTGTATGCTAACTCTCTCGGCATACACACACATACATGCTTGTCCCCGAACACTCACGCACGCACGCGCTCTCCACACACGCGTGGTGGGTTGTGAGGGATGTTGTGTAAACTGGCCCTCGCCCTCCTCTCTTGTGATAGGCCGGGGTCATGCGCGGGCGATGGCCCCGCCTCTTCCTACAAGTCCTCGACGACGTTCCCTGACGACACGCTGACCTTCATCAAGTCCTTCCCTCTGATGGACGAGGCGGTGCCCTCAGTCAACCACCAGCCCTTCTACACACGCACCGGCAGCAGGTAGCACACACACACACACATACACACTCATATGCACGCACACACACTCACATACATACATACAGACATGCACATACCCACCCACAAGTACACACACACACACATTCACATATGTACACACACACACACACACAACCTCAGAATGTGGTTTTATCTTTTATCAGTATGACATTTAGGTTGTGAATGTGCTGGACCCTCTGGGTGTCTGGGGAGTGAGGGTGTGTTTGGGGAATGTCTGTGTCTGGGGAGGGTGTGTGTGTGTGCGTGTGTCTGTGTCTAGGGACTGTGTGTATTTGGAGTGAGTGTGTGTGTGTGTGTGTCTAAGGAGTGTGTGTGGGGGGGGGAATGTGCGTGAGTTTGTGGAGTGTGTGTGTATTTGGAGAATGTGTGTGTTTTGTGTAAGAGTGGGTATTGTGTGTGCTGGGAGTGTGTGTGTGTGTTTGTGTGTGAGAGAGCTTCTTCCAGGAAGCAGGCAGGGCCAGGGGGTACTCCTGGTGCAGCAGCTTACTGTTCAGAGTCTCTGTTTCTGTCTCTCTCAACCGGCTCTTCATGCACCACTAAACACTGTTTATCTCCACTCTCTCTCTTCCTCTCCTTCCCTCCTGACCCTTCCTCCTCTTCCTCTCCTCCTCACCCCCTGCCTCATCTGCCCCCTCCTTCCCTCCCCAGGTACAAGCTGACCCAGATCACGGTGGACACGTCCGCAGGGCCAGGGAAGGACCGCACCGTGGTCTTCCTGGGGTCAGAGGATGGCCGGGTGCTCAAGGTCCTGGCCAGCACACACCCCAACGCCTCCTTCTCCTCTGTGCTGCTGGAGGACATAGATGTCTACAACCCCTCCAAGTAGGTCTCCAGTCCTCTATGTAGGTATATGTGGGTCTCCAGTCCTCTATGTAGGTATATGTGGGTCTCCAGTCCTCTATGTAGGTATATGTGGGTCTCCAGTCCTCTATGTAGGTATATGTGGGTCTACAGTCCTCTATGTAGGTATATGTGGGTCTACAGTCCTCTATGTAGGTATATGTGGGTCTACAACGTCTCTGAGTGGGTCGGCGTTGGTCTGTTTGGAATCCAAGTCGAGCACAACTTTGTCTAAACACCCTCCCTCCCTCGCCCCCTCTCCAGGTGTAATGTCCAGGGGCAGGAGGACAGGAGGATCCTGGGTCTGGAGCTGGATAAGGAGCACCATGCTGTGTTTGTGGCGTTCTCCAGCTGTGTGATCCGGGTTCCCCTGAGCCGCTGCACCAGCCACGGGGCCTGCAGGAGGTGAGGCCACGCAGAGGGGGGGGGGTTCGGGGACCAAGGGATGCGGGGGGGGGGGGGGGGGGATCTAAGTGGGCCAATAGAAGGAATTCACACCTGTAGATGTTTTCACCTGAACTCATAAATCAAGTGCTCACTACAGCATGTTTGTGTGTGTGTATACGTTTGTGTGTGTGTGTGTTTGTGGACCCATACTGTCAAGAGGACGATGCACATTGAGTTTAAAATGTCTTGTTTGCATATTGTGGCAGGCAGCCAAGAACTATTAAAAGAGTAGTTTAATTATAATCAATATTTAACGCCCTCGGAAAGTCTGGAGAGACGGTTACTTAGTTTTCAAGACAGTTGGAGACAGAAGGTGTGTGTGTGTGTGTGTGAGACAGTGTGTGAGCTTAGTGGGTTGAGGCGTTTTCCATGCACAGAATTTTCTGTAAGAGCCCGAAGTCGATCGTCCCCACAGTCCCCCTCTCCACGTGCCCGTCCTACCCACAATTCCTTGCGGCGCATAATGGCAGTCTCTGGTGGGATGTGATAGGCCAGGAGGTCAAGGAAAGATACAGGGTTGACTGACAGGTGGGGAGAGAGAGAGGGAGACAAACCCCGGCCCCCCCCCCTCCCCTCCTTACTGGGAGATGAGTTGCCAAACCCCCCCCATGCCCCCCCCCCCCCCACACACACACACACACCCTCACCCCCCCCCCCCCCCATCCCCTGACTGGCTGTCAGAGTATCAGGGAGGCGGAGGGGGCGATTGGGACCACCTGTCACTGAGATGACTGGCTTCACTCCTCCAGAGCTGGCTGACTGACACACACAAGGGTTTACGCGCGTACACATGTAGCTACCGTATTCCTTCGATTAAACGCTGCAGCGTTTATTACGCGATGCAAATTTTTGGTGCAGCATTTATCCGAGGGCGGTGTTTAATTAGTAAGAGAGATTTAGTGAATTGTAGCTGCAGTGCGGTGCGGCCATAGACCAACAAAGAATAGACAAGGAGGTCAAATATGAGTTTTAAGTTCATCACACCACAGGAGAATGTGTTGTTAACTACCCATCCAAATTCGATTGAAAAAAACAGACAAGTATGTTAAATTAGGCTTTGAAATTGTGATTAAAATCAGCAGTCTTCTCTGCTTGAGGCTGGGGGGGGGGGGGGGGGGGGGGGGGCGTGTCGCCTGAAGGAGCTGAATCTCTGCCCCCTCGAATTTATTGAATTTAACAACAACTACACCCCCCCCACACACACACATGCCACACACACACTTGTCATCATGTAGGAAAGAAACACTTATATAGACACACACATATTTTCAAATGCATACACACGTTTTTACAACTTGTAACATAAGTGTATAGAAAAAAAGAAAAAAAAAATATATATATATACTGATGTCTACATGTAAATAGTGTGTATATATATATGTCTACATGTAAATATATACACACATAAAAACATTCCAACATACATACACACACACACACACAGACATTGGCACACACACGTGCAGACAAACATTCGCTAAGTGTCCAACACACATACGATACACTGCACACACACACATGGTCTCCCAGGCTAGTCTGTCTGGTGTTGTAACTGGGGGATCAGCACAACACACGCTCCAGTAGAGCACAGCTCAGCCCTGGCTGTCTGCACATCACTGTGTGTGTGTGTGTGTGTGTGCTTATGTCTGTGACTATGTGTAGACATGCTGCCTGCCATGTACGAACCAGCAGACATTGTGTTGACTCTCCTCTCCTCCTCTCCTCTTCTCCTCCTCTCCCCCTCTCCTCCTTCTCCTCCTCTTTCTCTCCTTCTCCTCCTCTCCTCTCCTCCTCCTCCTCCTCTCCTCTCCTCCTCTTCTCTTCTTCTGTCATTCCCAGGAGTTGTCTGGCCACCCGCGACCCCTACTGCATCTGGCTCAAAACAGGAAGCTGTGTCAACATGGCGCCGGGCTTCAAGTAAGTTTGACTTCCTGTCCAGTGGGAGCTTGTCATCCCCAGCCTCGTAACGGAGCCTGTTGGGTCAGAGACACGACTGGCCTCTCTCTCTGTGTCTCTTTCTGTCTCTCTGTCTCTCTGTCTCTCTCTTACTGCCTCTCACTTCTCTCTCTCTCTCACCCTCTGACTGTCTCTCTCACTGTTCTCTCTCTCTCTCTAATTCTTTACTTTCACTCACTGTTCCCCTTTCTCATATATCACCCTCTCCATTTCTCTTTCACTCTGTTCATATCCCCCCTGACATGTTCGGCCTCAGCGCTGTGTTTCTCTTCCCGGCGACAGTGATGTCACCTGTCTGCTGGTTGTCATAGAGGTTGGGAGTGGGTCAGGTGATTGGACCAGCGTTGTGATTGGACATCGCCGTGAGGTGACCTTAACCTCCGCCTCATTTTTTAACAAAGCCGCCCACCTCTGCCCTCCCTGTCGCCTGATGGGAGGAGTGATTGTCACATGACCTTTACAGAGCAGGGCCTCTCGTGTATCTCTGCATCCTAATTGGACAGCGTACATGCGGGCGGTGCAGGGGATTGTGGGTGGGGATCGTTAGCGAGGCGGGAAACAGATGGTGGCATTTCTCTGATTGGCCCAGCCCGTGGGTGGTGATGTCAATGTGACATGCAGGAAGTGTGTCGTCAGGCAACAGGAAGTCCACCGTTGTCAGCTCACCGGGCAGGGGGACAGGTTGTCTCTGTCACCCTCAGCAGGCAGCGACGGGATGACTGCCACAGGGTCCTATTAAGGTTGTGTCCCCATGGCAACATGGATGGGTGCTAAACTTTGTTATTCATGTATTGTTCTTGCTCTCGCTCGCTCTCTCTCTCTGCAGGGCGGGGTTTGAACAGGACATCGAGGGGGACCATTCACTGTACCCAGAGGGTTGTCATGGTGAGTAGACTAGAAAGCTTATTTCCAGGCTCTGTATCATGGTGTCTGATGTCTTCATGTGTGATGTTCTAGAACATTCTGTTGTGATCTCTAAAATGTTCCGAGGTCTTCATTTGTGGTATTCTAAAATGTTCTGAAGTCTTCATGGGTGATGTTCTAGAATGTTCTGTGGTCTTCATGGGTGATGCTCTAGAATGTTCTAAGGTGTTCTGTCTGTGGTTCTTTTCAGCGGACGTTCTAGCCACCACTAGGAACCAGAACTCTGTAGCAGACTCTGCCTACGGTAGGACCTCCCTCCTCCTCACCTGCTCTGCTGCTGCTGTCGTCCAGTAACATCCCATAATAAGATAATCCATCCTGTTTGACTAGGACGGTGTAATTGGTGCTTCCTGCCACAGACACCATTAGAGACTAACCGACACTCTAGTGCTGTAAGCCTATTGGAAGCAGACAGTCTCAGGGGATTCAGCCAACCAGGCGTGAAGTGCTGAGTCATACAGGAAGTGAGCACTTTTTAAAAGTAGAGTCCACCACGAAGGGGTTGTTAAGATAACGACATGTTCAACTGCTTAGGAATAATGGTGTTTTTGTTTGAAATCTGTTTCATTACTCTTAACGAGGACATCATTGATTGTTGGCAAGCCAGGACAAGGAGGCAGAGTGTATTATTTGCTCTCCTGTTCGATCTGCACAAATGGCGTGTTGTCTCAACAGAGGTGGAAGGTCCCTCTCCGCCTCCCCCGCCCCCCTCCTTCGGGACCCTGGTGTGGAGGTGGTCTGCAATATGCTGATCTCTCCCTGTGTGTGTGTGTGTGTGATTCACAGACAGACAGACAGAAAGACAGACAGATCAAGGATCTGCCATGTTCCTCAAGTCCAGCCCCATGGCCATTAGTACTCTGGCTCCAGAACCCAAGGTCCCTCTGGGTTCCTGTCAGGGTTCCTCATCATATCTTCGTCTCCAGCAGCAGACCCATATGTAGAGCAGTCGGAGGATCATTCCTCATCGTACAGGCGCTGTGCTGAAGAACATGATTACCAGCGATTTATGAGTTGGTTTGGCAGAATCCGACGCTGCTTGTAGTTTAATACGAGAGCGATTCCGTTGGCCTCCTCGCACTCTTGAGCTCGTTATAAAAACACTTAGGGGGGCGGTGGGGGGGGGGGCGGTGGGGGGGGGGGGCGGTGGGGGGGGTGTATCTGGGAGGCAATTATGGACATTTCAGACGAGGCAGTAATCTAATCAGCTGGTCTCATTAGCATGCGGAACGCGGGCGACCTGTTAATCACTCCTCGCCACCGTGTGGCAGTCTAACCCCGGCGACACCCGGGGCCCGGCACCTGGTAACCGTCACCACGGAGACGCAGAGCCCGCAGAGAAGGGGGGCCGCGATCAGATCTCCCAGCAGCTGGAGATATTATGGGATTGACCTTGCTGACACTGCCCTAGGGGGTCGGAGGGGAGGAGCGGAGGATGCCATTAATTTCCCCGGCTCTGTTTTGCTCTGTGATTGGACCTCCAGTCACCTGTCAGTAAGGCTCAGCCTATCAGGAGGCTGGCCCTTTAGATCCCGCCTCCATGCTGACCTTGTATTGACGACCTTCTCTGATGGCCAATAAGGATGCAGGCATGTAGGGTGTTGGGGGCACAGGCTGCCTTGGGTCTCTGGAGGTGTTGTGGTTATTGACGTGTGTGTGTGTGACCACATCGTGTGCAAATTCATATATTATGACAGTGATGATCCATGAAAATGATTTAGTCCAGCATGCTGTGTGTGTGTGTTACTGATCTGTGTGTGTGTTATTGATCTGTGTGTGTGTTATTGACGTGTGTGAGAGCAGAGCATGATAGGTCTTGTGGGACCAGGCTGAACATCTCCTGGTTCATCCTGGAGGTAGATGATGCTGGTCTCTCTATTTAGGAAGGAGAGATATGTAGGAAGAGGGGCTGGTTAGCTGGTATCTCTCGTGTATATACAGATATGTAGGAAGAGGGGCTGGTTAGCTGGTATCTCTCGTATACACAGATATGTAGGAAGAGGGGCTGGTTAGCTGGTATCTCTCGTATACACAGATATGTAGGAAGAGGGGCTGGTTAGCTGGTCTCTCCTACATAAAGGTGCGTGGGGAGAGGGGGCCGGAGAGGGGCAGGGGAGGAGGAGGGCTGAGGGAGGAGGGGAGAGGAGAGGGGAGGGCTGGAGGAGGGAGAGGAGGGGAGGGGAGGGAGGAGGGGAGAGGGGAGGGCTGGCTGGCTGAGGGAGGGAGGGAGAGGAGAGGGGAGGGCTGGCTGAGGGAGGAGGGAGAGGAGAGGGGAGGGGAGGGAGGAGGGAGAGGGGCTGGCTGGCTGAGGGAGGGAGAGGAGAGGGGAGGGGAGGGGAGGGAGGAGGGAGAGGGGCTGGCTTGCTGAGGAGGGAGGGGAGGGAGGGAGAGGAGAGGGGAGGGGAGGGGAGGAGGGAGAGGGGAGGGCTGGCTGAGGGAGGGAGGAGGGAGAGGAGAGGGGAGGGGAGGGCTGGCTGAGGGAGGGCGGAGGGAGAGGGGAGGGGAGGGGAGGGAAGGAGGAGGGAGAGGGGAGGGGCTGGCTGGCTGAGGGAGGGAGGAGGGAGAGGAGAGGGGAGGGGAGGGCTGGCTGAGGGAGGGCGGAGGGGGAGGGGAGGGGAGGGGAGGGGAAGGAGGAGGGAGAGGGGAGGGGAGGGCTGGCTGAGCCATAGAAGTGAGCTGCACCTGAGAGCCGTGTCTGGAGCTGAGAGCTTCTCAGTTAAAAGCAGGTGGGCGACCTGCAGGTTAATGGATGGTTGTCATTCCAGACAGGAGAGCATTACCACCAACCCGGAGCGAGCCTGCAACGGGCCTCTACCGCCCCATGTGAATAACAGTGTAGGTGGAAGGGGTTTAGATCTGCTTATGTAAGGAGGTATTTAACGGTGTTATGCTCAATGTCGTGCTCTGCTGAGGCACCCTGGTGATCCTGCACAGATTATCAGATCAGAATGATGTCGGCTTCAGCTATCACTTACCCGGAAGGCCAATGAGGGCACACGCACACGCGTGCACTCGCATGTAGCCGGTGTATGTAACAGGCCACCCGCGTCAACGAATTGCTAGCTTTTCGTTGGCGTCGTTGGTAGCGGTGGCGCTTGGGAAGTCAGAGGTGGCAGGTTCTGGATGGAGCGAACATTGGCCATATGACTCTGACGGAGCTTGCAAGACCACGTCTGTTACACAAACACGTGCACACTAATATGTGCACACACACACATACCGAGATTGGCCGCTCGTTCACGTGCGGTCAATCTCACGTTGATTGTGATTTATAAAGGAAAGGTGCACAGGACCTGGTGTACGACCGGTTTCATGCATGTGAAGATTTCTGTGCGTAGGTACTTTTCAAGTTTTGGCCGTACGCCATCTTCTGGTATGAAAGCTGTGCAATCTTTTATACATGAGGCCCCTGGATGGACTGATTCTCGGCCTAGGTTCTCTACCATGAGAGCTGCCCGTGTTTGCTCATTGGCAATGATTCTGCATGATTCTGTGTGTGTGTGTGTGTGTGTGTGTCAGCCCAAGGTCAGAATAGAGGTAGTCCTCCTGTTTGTCTATCCTCTAATACCCCATGGTGATATGATGCCAAATCCTGATCCTGGCCCAGCCATCACTGGCAGTCAGTCAATGGACATGTCAGTAGAAACATGCACATCCTTCTTCCTGCCAAATCCTGAGCTCTCTTCAAATACAGACACGTGTACACACAGACACACACAAACACACAGAAACAGACAAACACACGTAGACACACATACAGCCACACACACAGAAACACAAACACGCATGTATACAGACACACACACACACACATCGAAGGGCTCTGTCTCCTGACAGAAAGAGCCAAGCTGCTTCTTGTCCAGGGATGTTGCGGTTGACCTTTAAGACCAGCAGGAGAAGGACGTTTGTGTGTGTCTGTGCATGTGTGCTCGTGTGTGTGTATTCATGTGTGTGAATGTGTTTCTGTGTGGTTTTGTGTGTGTGTGTGTGTTTGTGTGTGAATGCCTAGCCAGCATCTTGTGAGAGGAATCTAAAATGCCTCTGCCTGCAGTCTCAGATTCTCCTCACGTTGTTGAAGTGAAGTCGCACACACGCACGCACACACACACGCACTTAAGCCAACAGTAGTTTGACAAGAACAGTTATATCTGCCATAGTATAATCTTTCTGCCTTTTCTATTCAACACACACACACACACCGTGTGAGGGTGTTGAACATGGGGCGTTTGGTTTCCTTTAGAGAGTAGACATCCCTGGAGATCTCCTTCTCAGCACCCTGACCTACATACAGCCTGCTGACACACACACTACCCTACATACACACACACACACACACACACACACACTACTGGACACACACACTACTGGACACACCCACACACTACTGGACACACACATACACTACTGGACACACATACACTACTGGACACACATGCACAAACATACATACACACTACCAAACATATACACAAATACACCCACACGTATTACACAACACACACATACTCCAGAGAAGAGTCTCATCTGTGAAAACACCAGGGAGGGGGATCAGGCAGTCTTACCTCCTCTCTACAGCACCCTGAACCCCCCCTACAAACACAGATTCACCATATCTCCATCACTCACTGCCTCCTTCTGCATCCATCCCTCCATACATCCCTCTCTCCCTCCCTCCCTCCATACATCCCTCCATACATCCCTCCATCCTCCATACATCTCTCCCTCCCTCCATTCATATCTCCCTCTCTCCCCCCCCTCCATACAACCCTCCCTCTATACATCCATCCATCCATCTCTCCCTCCCCCCATTCATCCATCCCTCCTTCCATACATCCATCTCTCCCTCCCTCCATTCATCTCTCCCTCCCTCTATACATCCCTCCATCCATCTCTCCCTCGATCCCTCCCTCCAACCCTCCCTCCCTCCCTCTAGCTCTCTCTCTTCTCTTCTCCCCTCCATCCCACATTCCCTTGTTCTCTCGATCCTATTTATACCGGTCGGGGAAAAAGACAATGATGAGATGAAAGTCTGCATGTCTCATTTCACTGGGGAGGAGAGGAGGAGGAGAGGATGGAGGGATGAGGGGATCGGAGATGTTACGTGGAGGGATTGTGGGATTGAAGGGTTCTATTTCAGGATTTATTTGCATGTAAAAGAATAGGATGAACTTTGCAGAGACTTTGGAACGTTTTACCCTGTGGATCACAGCAACCAGCACTGGGACGAGGCGTGTGTATACTGTGTGGATGTGTTTACGTGTGGTAGTTTGTGTGTGTACAGGAGTGTATTTGTGTGGTTGTGTATATATGTATATGAACGGTAGTGTGTGTGTGTGTGTGTGTGGATGACTCACTCCTGCTAAGCCTCCAGAGAGGAGAAGACTTTAGAGAGTGAAAGTGTTGTGATGTCATAGTGGATGTGACGAGGAGAACTGTGAACACCTCGTAGTCACGACCTGCTATCAGTTTTAATGTTCTTCTTCATGTGCTCCCTCCTCCCTCCCTTCCTCCCTCCCTCCCTCCTCCCCCCTCTTCTCTCCTCTCATCCCTCTGCTGCTGCACTCCCCCCCCCCCTTCCTCTCCCTCTCCCCCCTTCTTTCCTCCCCGTCTCTCCTCTTCTCTCTCCTCCTCCCTCCTCTCTCTCTCCCCCCCCCCACCCCCACCCCCAGGTGTGAGGAGGCTCCCCGACCAATCCGGCCCCAGCGTCCACTACACCCTCCTGATCGCCTGCGTCCTGGTGGCCTTCCTCCTGGGCGCCATCTTGTCGGGCTTCCTGGTCTCCTGCTACTGCAGCGCCAGCGCCCGCCGCGCCCGCCGCCTGGCCAAGGAGCCGGAGGCGGCCCTGCCCCACGCGCTGTCGCTCCGCAGCCTGGCCAAGCTCAACGGCCTCCTGGACGGCCCCGCCAAGGACGACAAGCTGGACGTGTCCCTGTCCAGCCCCCGCATGTACAGCTCCTTCATCCCCAGCGGCAGGGAGGCGAGCCGGGAGCTTCCCCCGGGACGGGCCTCCAGTTTGGGCCTCGGCGACCCGGACCTCAGCCTCTCCCAGGGGGAGGATCTCTCCGGCCTGCCCACGCCGGATTCGACCCCGGAGCTGCCCATCAAGAACATGAAGGCGTTCCGGAGCCAGTGGGAGCGCAACCAGAACTGCTGCAACAACTGCCGTGGAGACCAAGGGGGCGGGGTTCCTAGGCGGGGGTGGGCGGGTCGCGGCCGGGGCCGGGGGTCACCCAGCAGGTGTTCCCCTACCCGCACGGCCTCGGCAACGGCCACGCCCACGGCGCCTCCTCCCTGCGCCTCCCCGAAGAGCTGGCCGGCCCTGGGGAGGAGCGAGGGGGGGCCTCGGCCCCGCCTCCCCCCTCCTCCTCCACCACCTCCTCCTCCTCCCAGCCCGTGGTGGACGTGGCCGCCCTGGACGAGCTCCTCAAGCACATCCAGGAAGTGAGCGCCTCCGGTAACGGCAGCATCACCATGCTCAACTCCTCCTCCCTGGGCCACCTCCCCCACCCCCACCCCCTCCTCCACCCCGGCCAGAGCCACGGCCGCTCCCTCCAGGCCCAGATCCCCGAGACCGAGTCGGCCCCCTACTACAGCTCCTCCACCCTGCCGCGCGACGGCCTGGCGCGCCGCCTCGACGCGCCCCTGGAGGGCGCGTCCTCCTACGCGTCCTCCTCGGGCTCCGCCCCCCTGCAGCAACAGCCAATCCCGGAGCACTCGGCCATGTCCCGCCACCACGCCCAGCGCCACGCCCTCATCAAGATGGGGAACGGGGGGGCGGTGCCCCGCCAGCACTGCTTCGGCCAGAGGGGAGGGGGAGGGGCGGGGCAGCAGCTCCTCTCCAGGGGGGGCGACCCCAGCGGGGGGGAGCCGCGGCGCCCTCTCCTCCCCAGCGCCAGCCTGACCCGGCAGCACAGCTACAGCGAGCCCCCGCACCTCCAGCGCGCCGCCATCGTGCGCCGCACCGCCTCCCTCAAGCCCCAGCTGCCGCCCAAGCCCCTCTTCCTCCCCGCCAACGCCACCTCGCCCCGGAGGACGCCGGGCAAGTACGACTACTGAGCCAATGCGGACCGAGGGAGGGAGGGGGGGGGAGGGGAGGCCGAGACACGGGGGAGGCCAAACCGGACTCAACCTGTTCCTGGATTCCCTCCAGGAGTTGTTTTTAAAAAAAGAGTCCGACTTGACTAGTCACGCAGGGCAAGATGGGGAGACGGTCTTCCCACGACAGCGATACACGAGAGAGAGACTCATCGTCTCCTCCCTCTCTCTCTCTCTCTCCCTCTCTCTCCCTCTCTCTCTCTCTCCTCTCTCCCTCTCTCTCTCTGTGCGTCGCAGTCGTTCCTCCTGGATGGGCAGAGCGTTCCCCGAGTCCCTGTCGTGAGCCCTGCATCGTGTCTCGACCTGCAGCTCCTATCCCAGACACAGACCCAGGGAGAGAGGTGTCAGGGATCCTCTGGTGGGAGAACCCGCCAGCACGGCGGCCCAGGGGCGCCCCCCTGTGGACGGCCTGGTCACTGCGGCGCCTGCCACCTCACCTGATGAATGCCCGGCTGTACCATATTGGTACATGGCGACTCCACTGCGGTCTGGCCCGCAGCCCCGGGGGGGGGAGAGAGTGAGAGTAAAGAAAGACTTCCGGGAAGTATTCTGGCCATTATCTCGCCCTCGGAGGTTGAGAGAGAGCGGGCGTTCCCCAGAGCTGATTTAATAGAGGGATTCCAGGCGGAACCGCACCTCTGATGAGAGGAACTCTACTAACACCGTACACACGAATATAGTGCTCACACACTCACACACACGCATACATACAGTGGGAGTTAGCCGGTTAAGACAGAACATTAGAGGGTAATTCGTAGACGCGATTGGCTACCCCATTCGCACACTCTTGGTGGTTGGCTGCCGCATTCTCACTGTCTTGCAAGATATTAGTGTGTACGTGCTCACGTTCACAATGTCCCCCTTGACTTGAGGGATAAAGCAATAACTAACCATAGTTCTCATGCAGGGAGGGCCAACCAGGGAGCTACCACCCTGTTGAAGCTGAACACTAGAACCTTCTCTGGCTCGGAAAAAAACATTGTTTTGAAACTGTGAGAGATTTAGTGGAATTAAGACTGCTGAGATGAACACCTGAACCCTGGGTGACTGTCTGAGGGGGGGAGGTTTGGGGGTCGGGTTCTGGGGGCCCGATCTCCAGAGCTGTCTGTTGGGATATGTTGTGTAACAAGGATGCTGATTGGTCCTCTAGACGGGAAGCTCTGACCTGTGCTTGGATCTTTAATAGAGTTTCCAGAGAGCTGAACTAAACCCAGGTCTTCTTTGACAGAGAGCGCGACCCTGAACAATAGACACGTATTTCAGCCCTCAGAAATTATTCGCAGTGCTTTGGCGCCCTCTTGTGGAAAAGGCTATTATAACAGTGTAACAGAGAACGCTTTTGTGTTTACCATATTGCTATAAATGTGGATATTGATGTAAATAAAGACAATTGTGGAATTATACTCGCAAATCTTTGGTTGTGTGTCATATGTGTGATTCGATGAACAGTGTGCTGTGGAGAAAGGATGACCATCCATTGTCTGATACATTTAGTCATTTAGCAGACGCTCTTATCCAGAGCGACTTTCAGTAAGTACAGGGACATTTCCCCTGAGGCAAGTAGGGTGAAGTGCCTTGCCCAAGGACACAACGTCATTTGACACGGCCGGGAATCGAACCAGCGACCTTCTGGTTACTAGCCTGACTCCCTCACCGCTCAGCCACCTGACTCCATGATACTGTTCAAGAAGAAAGACACATTTCTGTGTGAGTCCCGAAGACTACAGGATTGTAAGTATTTGAAGCCCCTGAACCGCCCCTGAGGGTAAAGGGTTAGCTTAACCTTGGGAACGTTTCATTTAAGACCATGAAAGAAAACGCCACAAAGACAGAGCACCATACTTGACTAGAGAGAAACTTTAATTACGATATGCTTAGATCAAGACCTCCAGTTTAATCACGACATCCAACGGCAGGTTTTCATTTTCTTTTGTTTTTGGCAAAACAACTTTGGAGCTCCAGCTATCACGAGAGATCAGCACTTTGGTTGAATTCATTTACTTTTGGGAAAATGCTAAATCAGGTGACTAGCTGTGTGTTTTGTTTTGTGCGTTTGTTAGGTAAGGTACATTGGTGTCTGTTGTCTGTAGTTGAGGGGGGGGGGGCTTGTCAAAACCACGAGACGATAAATATTAAGCATATAAAAACCAATTACCAACTAGCTAAGCTAACTACATTTGGAAATCTCTAATGTCACATAAACATGATTACATTGTCAATAAAATACTTCAAATTGGTATTTTCATTCAAAAAGATCTGTAAAGCCGTCCCTAGTTCTAATCATGCTGTACAGACCTATTTATAAAACTGAAATAACTACTGAAAATGGCCAAAACAAATGAGTACAAAGTTTGCTTGCTGTGTAGTTGTGGCATCATTAAATTAGACACTTATTGCTCATTTTCAGTGCTCATATTCCAGTACCGCAGCCAAACCTTCCTCTAACGACATTGTACAGAGTCAGGTGTCCTTGAACATTCCAGAAGAACAGACCTGAATCTGGGTTGTCACCTTCAGCACCATCATCCTCATTTCCACATTCTCCTTCTGGAAGCTTCCGTTCTCCCTCGGCATCACGACACCAGAGAGGCTTGAGCTGCTCGAAGTAGTGTTTGGGTCTCGCTCGTTTCAGAAACAGGTGTAGTAGTGCCACTGGAATCTCCTCATTCAAACTCATTCCTCCCCCCACATTCAGAACATAACGCTTCAAATACCATATATACAGTACTACATAATACCATATATACAGTATTACAATCTCAACAGACATGACTTTGTTCTTGAAAAAAAAGAAAAAAAGATGAGAGTTGAACTCTTCATGCAATCTCTTCAATGACAACATCACAAAGACCTATGGAGGTAGCAGGTAATCGTTCGACTTTTCTCTCGTTTTGTACAGTTCATTTCTTGTGTCGTCTTCCACGTTGCATAATTAGAGACTCCAAGATGGACATTCGGTCGGGTCACTGTAGGGATTTGTAGTCTTTCAACACGGCCCCCTGTGGGAGTGTAGTCTTGAACCAGGTCACTGTAGCTTGTGGTCTGGTTCCTGTGTAGGAGACGGGCTGGGTCAGGGGTCATGGTGGTAGCAGGACCTAGGGGTTTGTGGCTGTCAGGGCTGCTTTCTTTTTCTTCTTCTCCTCCTCGTCATCATCGCTGAGGAAGAAGAGGGGAAACATCCCCAGGATGCAGCCGATCGTCACTCCAATGGCCTTACCCTGGACACAGCAGCACAGGGTCACACACACACACACAACAGCAGCACAGGGTCTCACACACACAACAGCAGCACAGGGTCACACACACACACAACAGCAGCACAGAGTCACACACAACACACACACAACAGCAGCACAGGATCACAAACAACAGGAGCACTCAGTTATCACACACAGACACAGATGCATACCCACACACACACACACACACAACACAGGAGCACTCAGTTGTCACATGCACCACAAGGGCACAGGGTTGGCTATCACACACCCACAGCACGTCATCAACACAGGTTTAGCCATCATTTCAGGGTGGGGATTCCTCAAATGGTCACAGCCAACCAACACCACCACACAGCATCATACATCTCCTTCTCTCGTGACTAATGAGTTCAGCTGTGCGTGAGTATTGACCTTAGGGGTTTCCCTTAAAAGACACTTTCAAAGCCATGAGCAGGTATGAAACACACACACACACACACACACACACACACACTCACACACACACTCACCATGTGAGCGCTGACTCTGGTCTGCCACATGTCCGCCTGCTTGGGGGTGAGATCAGGGCCCTGCATCCCTAACCTGGAGGCTAGGGCCTCCACATAGCCTGCCAGCCTGCACACACACACACACACACACACACAGACACACGTGCGCACACACACACAGACACACACGTGCGCACACACGCACACACGGAAGAGCTGTGAGCATTTGGCATGATCTGAACACAGATCTGAAAACAAATAGTGTCCCTTTATATTATGTAAAACAGGATTACTGTCTACGAGGAAACACAGTTCAGTAGTAAAGCATTTGACAGCAGATCAAGAGGTTGTAGGTCCCCCTGCAGTTTGTGTCGGGGATACATTGCTATCATTACATGATCACGGTTTCTAAAGAAACAGAACCCAGTGTTGCCCGGTTGGACACCTGGCTGTCCAGGGCCATGTGTGTTCTGGTTTCGTTGTTGTGGTTAGGAAGGGTTGTGTTGCGTGTGGTGCTGTAGCTGTGTTGCGCCTGGATGTGGTCATGCTGTGGTTGTGTGGTGCTGTAGTTGTGTTGCGCCTGGATGTGGTCATGCTGTGGTTGTGTGGTGCTGTAGTTGTGTTGCGCCTGGATGTGGTCATGCTGTGGTTGTGTGGTGCTGTAGTTGTGTTGCGCCTGGATGTGGTCATGCTGTGGTTGTCGTACCCCAGTCCGGCCAGGTCTGACACCAGGTTGCCGAGGGCAGCAGCTGAGAGGAGAGAGTAGCACAGAGAGAGAGGGATGATTGACAGCTAATAACCACATGATTCAACATGTGTGTTTGTGTGTGTGTGAGGGTCTTACCTGCCATGGTGGATATGCCAAAGGTGATCCCTATAGACATCTCAATCTGGGTGCCCTACAGACAGACACGGCAACATAGGATACTGTCAAACCACACACACACCCCAAAACTAATTCTAACTCTAACCCTAAACATAGCACCTGAACTTGTGAGGACCAAGAAAATGTCCCCACAGGGCCAAGCGTTTTTTGTTTTCCATGTTTAACAAGCCCACACACACACGATAATTAACATGAGAACATGAGTGTTCCCCCCACACACACACACCATGAGAACATGAGTGTTCCCCCCACACACACCATGAGAACATGAGTGCTCCCCCCACACACACCATGAGAACATGAGGCCTACCACTTACGGCTGCTATCATGATGGCGTTGTCTAGGAAACCAAAACCAACGAAGGGGATAGAGTTATGGAAGAGAACTGTAGAAGAGAGAGAAAGGGGAGATATATTTAAAACACAGCAGTTAAGGGTATGTGTGTGTGTGTGTGTGTGTGCGTGAACTGTCAGTAGATGTACGTATGTGTAGGGGTGTGTAGTAGGTTGATGGGGGGATGAGGATGGGGGATGCTGGAGGGATGGGGAGGCTGGAAGGATGGAGGCTGGGAGCATGGAGGCTGGGAGGTTGGAGGCTGGAAGGATGGGGGAGGATGGAGGCTGGGAGGTTGGAGGCTTTGAGCATGGAGGCTGGAAGGATGGAGGCTGGGAGCATGGAGGCTGGAAGGATGGGGGAGGATGGAGGCTGGGAGGTTGGAGGCTTTGAGCATGGAGGCTGGAAGGATGGAGGCTGGGAGCATGGAGGCTGGAAGGATGGGGGAGGATGGAGGCTGGGAGGTTGGAGGCTTTGAGCATGGAGGCTGGGAGGATGGGTAGACAGCTCTGATGCTTCTTTCTCACCATATTTGATCTGTGCTCTTGTGGGAGGAGTAGGCTGCAGCGTCTCTGCAACACACACACACACACTCAGCTTGTCAAAATCTGCTGTTGCGTTTCCGGACAGAAAAAGAACTGGAGCGTCAGGTTCCATGACAGAAGACAGACTGAGCAGGCTCTTTCAAAAACACAGTAGAGGCATTCACAATAGCACCAGCATTTACATAACATTTGATTATTTTAGCAACATACACATAACATAGAAAGTACAGCAGCAACTCGAATCAGAAGTGCGTAGTTTTAACAGCTTTTTGGTGACAAGGAACAGCCTATTTTTACCAGGCACGGTGCAACAACAATAATATCTCAGCTCCAGTATTACATAGCACAGTGCAGCCAGAACAGCATAGGTCTATGTTAGGAGCAACATCAAACGGCACTGCCACAGTCTCGTATGCTGAGACAACAACAAACACTGCACCACGGTCTTCTTTCAGCCGTGAGGCTTCACATGAATGCCAGGGGCCTCCAGACTCCCTGCTCAGTGGTGTGGCTGGGCCGGAACATTCTAACTGAGCAGGATAGAAACTGGAGCAGGCTGGACTCTCTCTGGGTCACTGGGGCACAGAGCATTCTGGGAAGGTGTCATGGAAGCTTCACGTGTTATTTATGGGAGACTGATGCCTTTGGCCCCTCAAGAGTCCTTCACTGTGTGTGTGTCCAGTCCGCAGCACAAACACACACACACACACACACACACAGAGCCTAATATGAAGGCATGGTGGAAAGAGGGGGGAGAGGGTCTATTCTTGGACAGGGGGCTTCAGCCACGATAGTAAAAAACTGTAGTTAAACTGTGGTCAAACTGTAGTCAATCAGTTGTTAAACTGTAGTCATACTGTAGTGAAACTGTAGTCTTTAAGTTGTCAAACTAGTTCAGCCACAACTGAGGATTCAGCCACAATAATAATAAACTGTAGTCAAACTGTACAGTAGTCATACTGGAGTCAAACTGGAGTCAAACTAGTCTTTAAGTTGTCAAACTGTAACTAAACTGTAGTCAAGTCAAAAAGGCAGAACTTTGGCGGGGGTAGAACAGGCAGGGCTGGGGGTAGGAGGGGGGGGTGCAAACACACTTGGCTATACCCAGTGGTGCTAACCCTGGTCTGGGGGCTGGACTGGTCGGGTCTCTGCTGCTTGACTTATCTGAAAAACGAGTGTGCACATCTGTCAGGATCCCACGTGCTGAGTACACATGACCAAGCCCCAGTTTCCTTGACAACCACATATATACATGGACCATCACAGAGGGTCAGGAACAAGGGTGAACATCCACTCGGGGTTAAAGTTCATCCAGATACTCAGTCAATCAGTCATCCAATCATTCAGTCAACCTGTCATTCAGTCAACCTCTCAGCCATGCATTACCTGACAGGGTGTGGCTAGCACTACACAGACAGTGAATAATACGCTATGGAAGTATGGAATGTTCCAGATATAGAGAAGAAGGAGAGGGAGAGAGAGAGAGAGAGAGAGAGAGAGAGAGAGAGAGAGAGAGAGAGAGAGAGAGAGAGAGAGAGAGAGAGAATGAATGAAAGGATAGAGAAGAAGAGTGAATAAAGGGAGTGAGAAAGAATGAAAGGATAAAGACAGAATGAAAGGAGAGAAGGAGAGTTAGAAGGAAACTCGTTCTAGAGAAACAGGGGAAAGAGAAAGACTGGGGCAGTCAGATGTGACTGCTTTGGTGTAGAGAGAGAGAGAGAGAGAAAGGAGATGAGTCAGAGTGCATACAGTCAGAGGTTTGGCTTTGGTTGCGATGGGAAACATAAAATGGAGGCCTCAACGGAGGTCTCCTCCATGGATTATGGGTGTGGCAAGCTGACACACTCACACACACACACACACACACACTTTCTCTCTGTGTATCTCTCACACACACACATAGGTAGAAGTATACACACCACAGACCAATGCAGGTCACACCCACCACACAACACAGGCCTACCTCCCTTTCATACACACGCTTTAGTCAATATACAGCACTTCCCCACACAGATAAACTACCACAACAGTTCATACACATCACTCCCCAGTTTCGAAATCTGCCCCACAAACCACACAACCATATATCAAGTGGTGGGTGAATCTATCAGAGAACAGTGACAGTTCAAAACGTGCAGTACAACTTTCATATTCCATAGAAACTAAGTGCTCACCAAAAACAATGGACATATATCATTTACTTTTGTCCCCACATCAATAAACGACTGTACACGGGTAGTAGAACAGCGCCATTATCTCCTGTTGTGTGTTAAGTCATCCTTTATGACTTAGCTTACCTTGAGCTATGGCTATGGACTCGAAGCTCTGCAGTTCTATGAGCAAGCACGTCCTCTCTTTGGGGTGCAAGCTGTAGATGAAGTCCTTTGCACTCTTTGGGGAGTTCAGGGGCTCACGGGGCTCGTTGCGCCCGCGGGTCCCCATCTGGCAGCTGTGAACATGGGGCACGGTCGGAACCTTTCTGACGGTGACCGCTGGATCCAGCGCTGATCGGGACAGGAGGATGGCGGGTCGTAAAGACCTCTGTAGGCAAAGCTTAATCATGATAGCAACGCTGGTGTTCCACGTACAAATATCTGAAATGAAATAAGCCCAAATGAGTTGGCAAATCGAATGGTGTAATGTTGTTATGGGGACGCAGCTTTTTCAAAACAACAAACTCAGTCAGTAGTAAGCTACAGCTATTCTACCAGTAGCAGCTAACAGTAACAATAAAGATTGTTGGATAACACTTTAGACTTGGTGGTGGAATCGGCAACTTCAAAAATCGCGATTAGCGAACTAGCTAACACTGGCTCGCCCAGTTAGCATAATGCTCTGCAGTCTAAACCATAATAACCTTTTTCCGTTTCAGTTCCTGCTCCTCTTCTTTTCAGAGTAGAGAAGGTGGCAGTAAAAGAACATTACATAAAGCGTGGTGGACGTGAACAAGCGAGCTATCTAGTCAAGCTAACTTGTGGAGAATGAGCTGCGAGGCTTGGTTTATGGTTGCATTAAGACTGGTCTGTTGGCACCATACCGAGACTGTGACTTCAGTGAAACACCGCCCTCTCCACTCCCACAACGGGGGTAGTTGCCTGGCTCATAGTTAGCATAGCAGGCTGTCCGTCTTGCAAACTTCGCAGGTACTCTGGTTTTGGTCTGCAAGAGTCCATTTCATTTTAGGTAGTCTGCCTCGTTCTGCTGAACAAAGCTATCTGTAGTAACTCATGCAATGTATTGTCACCGTTATCCGATGCTTGCCAAATCCTATTAATGTCTAGTTTGACCTTTAACCTTTTTATTGTTGGCTTTCGGCAAGCAAACCGTGACCTCAAAGCCACCCTTTTCCTTCATTGGGGTCTTGGTTGTCACCCTGCTTCGCAGCTGTTGTTGACAGTATTTTATGGAAACACCGCCCCTAAATGTTGTAGGGCTAAACTATACAGATTTCACACAAATACAAAGTAGTCTCTTTCCCATTCAATGACAAACACATATGTTCCTTCTCAGCACACAAATGATTCTACAATAGGTTATCAAAATCAAAAGTTAATGTATTCTTACTAGCGAATAGATGCAGTAATGCTGCCATCTAGAGTTCGAAAAAGACGCCAGTAGAAAGAAACCGTCTGGTGTTCTGATAAGCGTATCGGCTGCAAGCCCTATTTTATGTGAGGTTTGAGCATGTTTCATCTTTGTATGTGTAACTAATGTAGACATCGACAAAAACATGAAATAAGTCTACAACCGCTGAGAACAAAAAGTATATTCACTATTGTCTCACTTGTGAACCAAACCATTATTAAAGGTGATTTTTATTTACATCAATTTCTTTTAAACAAAAAGGCAAAAATGAACAACTTTACCTTTCCCCCCAAAATGCTAACAACTAATCCAATCATCAAAGTCCTTCTTCTTGAAACAAACAGCTGTTGAACAGAATGTGATGTCTGTCCTGGTCAGAACAGGGTGATACCTCACAGCCGCTTCTACTTTCATCAGTCTTAATTATTACCACTGTAACGAATAATTAAACCTTTAAATAAAATCTTTAAGACAGTCTTGCTCTGGAAGGTGTTGTCATTTCTAGATAACATCATACTCACTTGTGCTTGTTAAGAAGCGTATTGATCATGAATGTAAAACGAAAAAAAACTAAAGAAATCGACTGCCAAATGGAATTTGCAAAAACAATGATAGGTGAACACCTTTGCAAATGATCTTGGCAGAAACCTTCTTTGTAGCCGAGCAGCTTGGTTCAAAAAAGCAGCGATCAGCCATGAACAGATATGGTGACTGAGCGGAGCGTGGAGCAATGAAGGCTCTCATCTCCAAATACTCATTACAATACAACCCGTCTCCTTTTTCTCTCAAGGGAAGGTGCATGTGTGTGTTAATTACATGTACAATAACGTACACAATTGAAGCAAGGTCACACAAGAGACCAGTAGTAGATAAAGAGGTAGCCTATATCTGAGAATACAGTAGCACATCACCTGCAGACCTCACTCTCTGGAACTGCCCTCCACTTCCTGTCTCCTCTCTCTGCTTCCTGTCCATCTCCCTCTCTCTCTCTCTCTCGCTCAGCCAAACAGCAAGCACACGACCAACGCCATCCCTACGAAACAAGAGGAATGTGTGTCTCTCACTGAGCTGCACCTCTTGGATCCCACCCCTACCCCTGTCTAGGCACACTAGTACAGTAGTTAAATCTGGACCGAGCCCTTGGATGGGCAAGCCCAGACATATCCCCTCCCGGAAAAAAAAGATATTCTAGATGGAGAGAAAATAATCAATTTCCCTGATGTTGTAAAAATTAAGATGTTTTCTTCTCTTTTTTTTGTTGTTTGTTTAGTTTTAACTTAAATATATATATATATATATTTCTCTCTCTATACATGAACGTGTCTGTGTTTAGTCCCCATTCGAGTCTGTGTCGTCGTTAACGTAGTCCTCCTCTACGGGCGAGCCCCCGTTCTGCGCCCCCCACTCGTCCTCGTCGTACTCTATGCTGTCATTATCCTCCAGCAGCTCGTTCTCAGGCTCCGCCCCACCTGCCGCCGCCGCCTCCTCCGCCATCTGGCGCTCCCCAAAGTCCCCGGCGTCCTCCTCGCCACCGGGGGCGGCGTAGCCGTTGTTGTTGGAGAAGGGCGGCCGGTCGCGGCCATCCTCCTCGATGTAGACCTTCTGGTGGCACATGGGGCACGTGTCCTGGATGTAGAGCCACTTGCGGAGGCAGAGGGCGTGGAAGTAGTGGTGGCAGGGCGTGATGCGGGCCGACGTGGCAAACTCCTGGTAGCAGATGGCGCACACGTCCTCAATGTCCCTCAGCTCCTCCCCCTTCATCTCCGGGAGGGAGTTGATCTTCTTCACGGCCGTGCGGCGGTTGATGAAGGTCTTCCAGCCGTTCTTGGCCTGCAGGTAGATGTTGAAGTAGGCGTGGAGGCACATCATGCACGCCCGGATCTTGCTGCCCGACTCGAACGCCATGGTGTACGCCCCGTTGCCGAACATGATCACGCCGAACACAAACTCGATGACGTTGCCGGACGAGCGCACGTAGTAGACGTAGTCGTCCAGCTTCTCCCACAGGACGTTGTGGTAGCCGTCCGCCATGAAGAGGGCGTACACCGTCAGGGACACCAGCACCTTCAGGCACAGCTCCACGCAGAAGGCCGTGACGGCAAACAGCCAGGTGTTGAGCTCGTAGTGGTGCCACAGCGCGTAGCTCAGCACCACCGGGAGGGCGAACAGGCTCAGCGACACCAGGAGCACGGGGAAATGGCGGCGGAAGGACGAGACGTGGGAGGCGCTCAGCGACATCAGGACCGGGTCGGTCATGCCGTGGATGAAGTGCAGGATGGCGGTGAGCAGGAGGCACATGTTCCGGCTGAGGCGGATGAGCCGGTCCTCCGGGTCCAGTCCGCTCAGGCCCGTCTGCAGGGCCAGGATGAAGAACAGGACGGGCGCCACGAAGCCCAGGCGCTTGTCCTCCTCCTCGGTGGAGCCGATGAACGCCAGGATGCTCAGCCCCAGGTAGTGGGCGAGGGACGAGATCACGGCGCTCATCCCCAGCACGGTCAGCGTGGAGTCGCAGCCGCTGATGATCAGGTTGCTGAACAGGTCCCAGAACACGTCCCGCGTCAGGTAGCCGTGGTGATCGCCGGCGGCGCCGACGTCGGCGCCCACCCCGGCGCTCTCGTGGCGCACGGCCCTGACCACGTACACCAGGATGATGGCCTGCGCGGTGATGCGAGTCAGCCAGAACACCCTCAACACATCCGGGAAGCGGATCCTCTTCCAGGTGTCCTCCACCAGGAGCTGCAGCCCGTAGATGCGGTACATGTGCCGGACGAGCAGGTAAACGTAGCGGCACGAGTAGTAGAACCACTTGAGCTTCAGCGCCAGACACACCGCCGTGTGCAGGGCCAGGGCCAGGCCCGACGCAACGGCCACCAGCTGCCTCACGTCCACGGGCAGCTCGATGATCAGCCCCCACAGGGGGATCATGATGTCCAGCACCACCAGGGCGGCGCACACAGACTGGATGTTGAGCAGGAAGACGTAGCCCATGCCAAAAACCAGCTGCAGCACTGCCATGCCCAGCCAAAGGGTGGGGCCGTTCCTGGGCAGCAGCCGGAAGCCCAGAGCCGCTTTGTAGTAGGCGCTGTAGAAGTCTATGTGGGAGGTGGCGTAGTAGTTGATCAGGACGGCCACCATTCCCAGGAGCACAGCGAAGAAGAGGGTGTAGAACTTGAACAGGGCCTTCTGGGAAAGGACCAGCACCACACTGGACACTAGGATACCTGAGGGAAACAGGATGAACAAGATTATATCTGACCTCCTGAGCAAAAACACACACACATCAATAGAGGGGCATGATGTCTATGTTCAAACGTCCAACATTTCTGAGCATTGGAAAACACAAGCAGAAAACGGAATAGTATAACGCCATGAAAGTTTGACGTTTATCTATAGAGTAACCTTGTAAAGTAGATACATAGTTCATTTATCTCTTCCTTACAAACAGTTCGCTGAACTGTGGAAGCTGCAGTGTAAACATAAATGAGGTCGGAGTGCATATACCCAACTGAGGGCCTCTGAGTTTCTGACAGCTGTGAGTGATGGCCGCACTGCAGCCATGTCCTGTATTTAGCTAACTAGATATCTAAAACTACGTCAACAGTCCACTAATGGCCTGAGATTAGCGCACTGCCTACTGTACCTGTCGAACTGGCTAGCTCAGCTAGCTGTTGCTATCTAGCTAGCATACTTTCAGGAATAAGTCACTATATTGTGGCAATATGTGCTAAAAACATGTGTCTGTATAACATGTCAGTTCATGATTTACTTGCTGTGTCAGATGAAAAAGCACTTTTATGTTGTTTCCGCCAGTAGCTAAATCGGCTTTGCGAGGAGTAAAGTGCAAGAGGCCATTGACAGGTGAGCGTCTCACTGCGCATGTTAGCTAGCTAGCTGTCATTTTTGCTGAGCGCGGATGACAGTGGTTGGCAGTGAAAAGCATTGTAGCTTGCTAAACCGAGTTGTAAAACGCGCATTTGTCTTACCCATGACTCTGATGAAAATCTTGCCTGCTGTACCGGCCCATCCTGACCCGGGATCATAGTAAGAGTTAAAAATGGCGTCGATAATAAAGATGCAAGGGACGCGAAGTGCCACATCCAGCACCGCCAAGGCCTGTTGGCTGATCCGGATCTGAGCGGACGCCATGGACTTTGTGGGATGAAGGTCCTGGAGGACTCAGTCACCCCGTTTGAAAATTAAAAAACTCCAGCCACTGCCTGTTGTTGTTTCAACCTCCCAGACGTTATTTATCGGGGTCCGTACTGTCAGCCATCTTCGCAGTCCTCCTGTTGCTATGCGAAGAACGCGGAAGTTGCTTCTGTTTTTCGTCCCCGTGAGTGACGTTTCAAACGTCAAAAGGTGTGGCTCTCAGTACAAAAAATAAATGATTAGAAATTGGTCAGTGCCAAATCTTGTTTTTCATCTTTATTTCATTTTTCTTTATTTCACATACTAATGATATTATATTATGAAGACATGGTCAGGTCGCCAATCTCCTAAAACCACCACCATTATCATGGATACATTATTCAGTTACAGTAGTAATTTAGAAAACCAGCTTTAGGGTTACTAAAAGGTATAGACCTACATTGGGCATTTGGAGATACTTATTTAAAAATGTTTTTTATTGAAACAAAACTTGTGTTCAAACTCTAATATAAGGAAGAGCACAAGCCACACATCTCAGTTAAATCCACAACATTCCAGAAGGGCAGAGAACATCATCTTCATGCAAAGTTAGCCTCGACCATGACTAGGCATTTTTGAAGACGTCTGAAGACCGTCTTCAGTGACTGACAGCAGCAGGTGTTGACGGCCTTCCCTGCCTGAGGTGAAACAAGACACCCCTCCTCAGAGAAGTTCTGAGGAACAGTCCTGAGCAAGGACATCGTCCGTCAGCTCCCTGTGAAGAACACTTTCACTGTGTTGTTGTAGATGGTGTCGGCCATCTCTGCCGGGTCCTCGTTCCTGGACGCTGCCATGACTTCTAGCACTTGTCTGAAACGTGAAGAAACAGCAATGAAGTATCGTTATACACACATAGTATCTCTAATAGGAACTGGAAAGGGGTTTTAGCCATGGTACATCATCCATATTCTATGGTCATCAGTCGATCACATTACTACAAACGCAACACATATGACCTTTTTTTTCCCTTGCTCCATCCATCGTCCTATCCCTCCACCCACCTCTCCCTCCCCCCTCCAGGTACACATACATGATGTGGCAGGGCTCGTTCCTGTCCTTCAGACAGTGTCCCTCCTCCCATTTCTTCTTGGTGGGAAACGTAGTCCTGATGTGTTTGGAGCCTGCGTGAGTGTTCTTCACCCCGCACCACGGTGCATCTAGGAGAACACACAACCATCAGTACTCCAACATCTCTCTTTGGAAAACACACAAACAATCAGTACGGCAACCTGTCCTTCTCCTTGCCTTGGCCTATATGAACTGGAAGAGTCTTCATCAAAAGTTACAGAGTCAGAGGATCTGTGCACTTGTGAGGAACTAATGTGCAGATTATTTAACGACATGAAACTGAATGCATTGTTGTAAAAACATGGAGGCATGTAGGACCGAGAGCATAGGAGAGACGGAGGGAGGGGTTAACACACCGGTCTCTAGCATCAGTCTCTCAGTGGGGATGGACTTCATGGCCTCGATATTCGCCTCCGTTTTCAGGGAACTGAAAGAAAATTAGAGCCATTTAAGAGGAATTGGGAACCAGGCACCTTAGATGTCACATCTATCTTCCTGAGAAATGTTTGTTTTGAACCCTGGACTGTGACGCTTCGCTCGTCTCTTACCAGCCATTGATCCCGATGTACAGATCCAGATCTACAAGGGCAGCTGCATCTTCTGCACTGCCATCGAAGGAGTGGACCTGCAGCAGGGATGGAAGGTGGTCAAGGAACGTGGCCCTGGTGGTTGTGAACGTTGGAACCAGCAGGGTATCTACATGTATACCCCAAGCTAGTCCAGGGGAGAGTATAGCACAGTGGTAGAGCATTTGACTGCACACCAAGAAACCACAGGTTCAAATCCCCTGCACGTTGCATTGGTTAAATGCCTCTACTAAATGAATACATTTGAGATATAAAGATGATGTTGAGAAGATGATGAAGTTTAAGATTGTCAGCGAAGGCCTCGTGGGGATTTACAGTTAAGATGGATTTGATTTACATTACATTTAGCAGACGCTCTTATCCAGAGCGATTTAAGATTTAAGGTGTGTGGTCCCACAGGGAAACATGCGATGCGTTAACCAGAAGTGTTCTTACCACACCTCCTACACATCGGTCCCTGTTCCTCTTCATGATGTCTGCGGAGGTCAAGACAAATTCACCATTCTAATTATGTAAGCAATAAGGTAATGTAATCATGTAGGTAATAAGGTAATAAATATCTGAATGTATGCAAGTCATCAGATAATTTAATCATGTAATCATTTTTTTATAAGGTAGTATATGTAAAATGTTAAGTAATAATTGGAAGAATACCTGTAGTTAGTTTGTATTTATGTAAATATCTCTACTAAGCTTGTCATAAGAGGATAGTTTGAGTAGGTTGTTTTGTTTACAGGTACACAAACCTAGGAACTGCTGGTGGGAGTTCCTACAGTGGAGGAACATGGGCAGTTTGGTTTCCTCAGCCAGGTCAAACTGCTTCTCAAAATACCTGGTGGGACGGCAGAGGTCACGACAGGGCCTGACTCACATGTCCCACAGTCCCCAGTACGAGAGGACGGCCTGACTCACTTCATCTGAGTTTCCTTCGGACAGAATTCCAGTCGGTCGAAATCTGAGATGGTCCAAAAGAGAAAGAGAGATGAAGCACTGTGCTTCATATCTTTCTAATGTATACACAGACACTGTTCCGACTTGGTTGAGCTATCATTTTTGTTGCACTGCCTAGTAGTTCAGATGTGGTTATTTGACTCTGCCTAGTAAATACAGACTATCCCTTGATTCTGACCACCAAAATGCTGTGAGAACTATGCACATGTGATCCTTGACTTCCTATATGATCCTGCTGTATCTTCTATATGTACTGTTGAGTGAATAAAGGTGTATGCTAAATGAATAACGGGTTGAATGTAATGTTGTAAACTGCTGACACACGCCCTCACGCCATGCTAGGTGAGACAAAGTAGAGTGCGACAGTGTTCTGACACCTCACCTAGTCCACATTCCCCGATGGCCACCACCTTCCCTCTGTGTGCTGTGGCCAGCTCCCTCAGACCAGACAGGTACTGGTCAGGTCCGTTCTGGTCAAACTCCCCACAGCGTGTCGGATGGCACCCCACTGTGCTGTAGAATCCCTCTGTTCAGGTGTGTGTGTGTGTGCAAATGTATGTTGGGGGGGGTCAACACAGATTGCTTAAAGTCAACTAATGACACAGTAAACTTGATCCGTAAATAAAGTTTTCATTTTCTTTATTGATCACTTCTTATGACCAGTTGTAGAACGATCAGGAAATTAGAAAATGTGTATTTCTGTGACAGTGTCTACTTCATTAACTCTGACCAGAAGGCTGTGTAGTCTCATGCATCACCTCTGGACTCTGCTAGTGTCAGGGCCTCCTTGCTGTCCTCTAGACTTCCCCCTGTGATCATGAACTGCAAAAACACAGAGTTTAAACACTTTCCCTGGTGAGGGAGGAACTGGACTTCAAGAACACTGTTTTCTTTCAGAACACAATGAAGTTTAGGTGAGATCTGTGTGTTCACATCTATGGGCATCTGTGTAACTCTTTAACTACCTATACAGATCAATGTTATTTGATGATGTATTATCGCCAAGCACCAAAATGACATGACAAACTTACCTTTTGGACCCCAACTTTCACAGCTCTGTCGATAACCTGATCAAAGTCATCTGATGAGAGGAATACGGTCTGTTTAGAGTTGATTCCGTCAGCCTGACATCGTATCCTTGGCTAACCTAGCTATGCAATGTCCAACAGCAGCACACTGATTGAGTAGATACTCACCGTGGTGTTTCTGCTTGCCTCTGTAGAGACCCCTGAACATGGGATCTGTCAGATTGATGCCGATGTCTGAACAGGAGACCGGTTTGCATCATCATCATTAACACCATCATTCAACTAAATTCAATTCTGTACATCCTCATCATTGACATATTAGATAGGGTAACCTTATATTCATGTTGAATGTTACTTTATTTGTAACTAAAAAAAGCTACTGTTGTTGAGGTATTTAAAACATGCTAGCAGATAAGCTAGCTAGTGGGTCAGTTCTGTAGAAAACATCAGCTTTAGAACGGATACAGTACTACTGTACATCTGCACGACTACTGTCAGTAGTCGTGCAGATGCAGTTAGCATTGTCTGATATCGGATGCATGAACTAACGCATGTTTGTTGTATCTACTTACCTATAAACTTGAAGTGTGTCATGATTTTTGCAAAGCTGCTGAAAAAGGACCCACATGCAGCTCTAACAATTCCCATAATTCTATATTACCGTTTTCACTATAATATGTGCGCAATCCTAAAACAGAGTATCCTTGTATCTGTCTCCAACCAATAACGACAATTCAAAAACCTCAAATTATATCTAGATATGTTATTTTCTTGTAAAAATTACACAGCAACGTCATTATGAATACAAACTGAAATAAATGTACTGTTAGAAATAGTATGATGAAAATACAATGCGCACTTGGTACATGAAAAAAAAGAACAAGAATCCAGCCCCACAATGCTCCTGGCCTGAGTGAGAAGGTGACAGGGGACGGGAAAAATGGCCTCTGCGTATCTTACCCACCACCAAAAAGTCCTGCGGCTTTACAAAAAGTCGTTGAGGCACCTCGAATCATGGTGCATATTTAGGTAAGTGAAGGGTCGGACTTTACGCCCTACATATTTGGGTTAAACAACGTGAAGCGTGCTGTCGTAGGCCCATCGGAATCAACTGATCTTAGCAAGCTAGACTAGCTAGCTTAGCTCTATTGCCATCTAGGTCACCCATAGCTAGCCAGCTGGCACGGACTAGCGCCATCAAACCAATCTAATGTTATGGTGGCCCTGCAAGTTATTAAGACTAAGAGCTAACATTGTTTAATAGGAAACTACGTGTTTTCCGTCTGCCTCGGCAATTATGACATTTTAGAGTTCGTAGTCTACAGTCTGCTATTGCGTACGATTTTTGTACGATTCGACAGCTAATCCTATGCTGCAAATTGTTGTTGACGATGATTGATGCTCCGGTTAACGTTGTTTTTAGGGACAAGTACCGATTTTACGCGTGCATGCTGAGGGCGCGCTTCGATGACAACATGGGCGAGAAAGATATGGTGAAAGCTACGAAGATGCTGAAGGCAGGGGAAGAGGAGTTCTGGGCCAACCAGCACCCGCAGCCCTACCTGTTCCCCGACTCTCCCGGAGGAACCTCCTACGAGAGATACGAATGCTACAAGGTAACGGGTTCATGTTGCATCCACACCAGTTTTGTCTCTCCTGTGGTTAACGTTACACAGCTTCAGTAGGAGCAGTATGTTCGGGGTGTGTTTGTGAGTTTAGTGTAAAAGAGACTGGCAGAAATGTGTGAGAAAGGCAGAGGCGTAACGTGAGGTCTGTGTTTTTGTGTCCTGGCCCCAGGTTCCAGAGTGGTGTCTGGATCACTGGCACCCCTCTGAGAAGGCCATGTACCCTGACTACTTTGCCAAGCGGGAGCAGTGGAAGAAACTGAGGGAGCAGAGCTGGGACAGGGAGGTAGGCTGTCGCCCAACCAGAACCCTAACATCAACTCTCCCTTGCTGTGTTTTTTGTTGCTTCAAGTTTCAACCATATCTCCCCACCTGTCTCCCATCCTGTCCACTCCCCTCCCATCCTCTCTCCTGCCTCCTTTCACTCTCCCCTCCCGTCCTTCTCCCCTCCTCAGGTCCAGCAGCTGGAGGCAGAGACCCCCGCGGACGGGCCCAAGTCCGAGGCCCTCCCCCCGGCCCGCAAGGAGGGCGACCTCCCCCCTCTGTGGTGGCAGTACGTCACCCGCCCCAGAGAGCGCCCTGTCTAAGATGCCCCCCATCCCCCCCCTGGTCTCCCCCTCACACCCTGGTCTCCCCCCATGGCCGACCAGCACTCTGCAGAATCGTGACTCAGCTCTCTTGTGAACCAGTCTCTAACTGTAAGGGGATCGCTGTATAATGGAGTGCTTGTGAAGAGCTGCATGCAGGGTGTGTTCCACCGGCCTGAACTCAACCTTGATTCTGAAGAAATGGGAGACCTTTGAAATATGCTTTAGCTGTGCTTCATCTATACCTGTACAAATAAATATATGATTAATGAATCTCTTGTGAATCCGGCTTTATCCCAATACCCTTGCTGGCCATAGGACACTAATTACACAGATGATCATACACCCACCTAAATTATGTTTAGGAGATAAAAGTCTTCCGTTGACACTTGCTTTTCATCTATTACTGAGAAAGTAGATCGGAACCAAACTGTTTTGAGATCAGTAAGTGGAATAAATACATTGGGTCAGTTGTGGTACACTTCCTGCTACGTTTTATTGTTACCTGAAATAACAGTTACATAGAAAATAGGAGACATGATTCAGGAACTGGACAGTAGACTATCAAGTGCCAGGGTACAGACAGAGTTCACATGGTTAAGATCCGTCCAATCGCAACATCAGCTCACAGCATCCTAATTGTAAACAATAGCTTCAATCTTCTTAGTACCGAAGGCCAGTACATCTAAAGTGCAACTAAACTCACCAATTTCAGCCTTATTCCGCCCCTTCTCACTTTCAATTGCTTTCTGGTGAAAATTTGTGGGTGTTTTTTTTTCTCATAAACTTTCATTTTGGGACTTCCTCTAACACTTGAACTGATACAGGAACTCGATTGGCCAATTATCAAACACAACCCCTCCTTGTGATACCGTGAAAAAGCAGTCATACATCAAGAATTTCTTCAAAAGTTTTTTAAGTGCGGGCATTTAGCCTACCACATTATATAGGCTAATTGTATAATTAACTTTAATATAACACTTTTGCAACTATTCGTCTGAAATTAAGACCCAGGACTCATGGGTTTAGCCGTGCGTGAGTATTAAGCACAGGGGTTTCACCCCCAAAAATAAAAATTGAGTTTAGTTACACGTTAACATTCCTGAATACTACTTTCACCAATCGTCACCGACATGAAGATAAAATCATCGCTGGCGAGAGAAAGGCGACACCTTGAGTCTTCTTCGACAACGACATTCAAAACACCAACTGAAACGACTGCTAACCGTTAAGCGCATAGAAGATTTTGGCAACTTGTGATTCACATCAGCAGCTGTGCTTGGAGAGGAATCCAGGACCAGTGTTATATTACAGATTGGTACAGGGACGGCGTCGGACCTCTCACAGCACCAGAGAGATGCCCTCTTCTCTCAGGACTTACAGCGTCATGTGCATGGAGTTGCATCGGCTACATGTTCAACGTTTCCCCGTCTTGGTTTATATCGGAAGGAGGGCAACCACAGGCTTCGGTCGTCATACACAACGTCCAACCGCTCTCCAAGATCAGCAGGAATATGTAGAAAACACTTACAAAAACCACATGCTGTATTCGGCGTTTCTATGTGTCGATGGACGGCGCGTCTAGCACAGCACACACTGGGATGGGAGTAGATGAGAAGGATTCAACTAAAGGTCAACATGAGGCCAAGGACAGGATGTTACAAGATGGTGGCTATGTGGGATATTGGTTCACTGGGACGTACACGGGAGAACGGGGGATCGAACCCGGGTCTCCTCTCTAAAACGTCTACCATTAGACCAAGAGGAGAACAACTGAGGGGGAGCTCATCCAGAGCGAGTGGTTCCCAACCGGCTCTGCTACACTACCGCATACTAAGCTTTGTAACTGTAGAGACTTGCAACTTATCTAACATTTACTAATACTGCAGGTTTGTAAATGCTTAGTTACAACCACTATACCTGCGACTGATTACACTCTTGAGTAGCTGAATCTACCGGACGTCGTGTCAGGATCTGAGGGAAACACTTGTGTCACCTCAACGGAAAACTGCCGGGCTGAATTCTGGGAGGACATTCTTAAAGTTGAACGTTGTCAGAAACTGCGCTGATTTCAGTTTGTCCGTCAGTCAGTGATATAGGTTTCTGTGTTTACCATCCTTGTGTGACCTAGTCAGTCATAGATACTGAGGATTCAGTGTAGTCTATGCGAGGAGAGACAGTTTCTTGTTGGACATGCAAGTGTCTGTTTTTTTTTTTTAAATACATCTGAATCATCTTCAACTTACAATAAAGTGTTATTGAAACACCACTAAAGAGTTGACTTACTCTCCTCTGACGCTGTGACAACTTGAGTTTTTTCTCTGTGAAACACACAGTCTGAGAACACACAGAGAAGATTCGCTCTGTTAAAGAAAATAAAGCCTGTGGGTTATTCTAGCTCTCATTGGCACCTTTTATAGGGATTCAGGAAGGCTGGGAAAGGTTAAGAAGAAGACCAAGAAGAGGGTCAAGAGGACCACTGATAAAACATACAAACACTTCAAAATAGAAATATGTACATACAAATAAACATTTGATCTTTTTCATTCATTTGAAAATAAATGCAAAGCAAGGCCAGGCCAGACCAGACCAGGCCGGACTGGACCAGACTAGGCCAGACCAAACATCCCCAGGCCTCCTCACACTATCCTGGGCGCGGAGCGGTCGTTGGTGGTGGTCCTCTTCAGCCTCACCCCCCGTCGTATGGCCACCAGCATGTCCTCCCCCTCCCCCCCTGCCTCCCCTCCCGCCTCCCCTCCCGCCTCCCCCTCCTCCAGCACCTCCGGGAGGGCCTGCCACTCCGGGCCCCGGCCGCCGGGCTGGGGGGGCGGGGTGGGGGGGTCAGAGGCGGTGTGACGCGGGGCATCCCAGAGGCTTCTGGGGGCCCGGGGCCCAGTGCTGCTGTTGTTGTTGTTGTTGCCAGGCGACAGCGGGCTGCGGAGACTCGGTGGGCCCCCCTCGCTGCTCTCCTGCAGGGCCCCCCCGGGGAAGAAGCTACCCCCAGGGTGGTCAGGGACGGTGGGGGTCTTGACGGGGATCATGGGGGGTCTGATTGGGATGGGCCCCAGGCCCCCGGAGGGCCTGCGCAGGTTGGGCTTGGAGGAGGGGGTCCTTCGAATGGTGGCCACGCCCGGGGTGATGGTGGCAGGGCCGGGGGAGGGGATGCCGGTGGTGGAGGCGGGGCGCTTGGTCTGGAAGGCGCGGCGGTAGGACTGGCTGATCTCGCTGGTGCGGGGGATGGTGCAGGACCTGTCATCCACCTCCTGATCTCCGCCCACTGTGAAGTAGTCGTAGTCTGAGACTGGTGGAGAGACAGGAAGGGGGGAAAGACAGGAAAGGGAGGGACGGAGAGACAGGAAGGGGAGGGACGGAAAGACAGGAAGGGGAGGGGCATCAGCAAGTGAAATAGAATAATGAAGTTTAAAATCTATTACTATCTCAGTAAGTCTGTAACTGTGCGTGTGTGTATGTGAAAATAAATGTGCGGGTGTGTGTGTGTGTTACCCTGGGAAGGAATGGCGTCCTCAGAACAGCAGGGTGTGTTGGTCTGGGTGCTGTAGCCACTGGAGCCCTGGAGAGAGTCTCTGCTGCAGGGCTGGATGTCCAGATGCAGCCCTCTGGAAAGAGCCCTGGCCAGCTCCTCATGCACCTCCACATCCTCCTGCAGGCACACACACACACATACACACGCACATAGACACACACTTTACTAATGTACCCTGATTTGAGCATCGGTGACAGCTAACCGTTTGTTGTGACAGCTAGCTGACGGTTTGTCATTATAATAATCAATCATCACGTCCATAATCTAGAGGTGTCCTGTCCAATTACTGTGGGCCTCACCTTTGGTGGAGAGTTGTGATTGGTGCTCCTGGCCCTCTGAGGCTCCTCCCGCGGGGTGGTGGCCTCGGTGCCCAGGGGCATGCTGGGATCTGTAGTCTCCTTCCTGTCCCTGGGGCGCCTCAGTGTGTTCACCATGGGCTGGTCATAGGGCCCAGGCTTGGCCCAGTCCTGTAAGAGAGGCACGATGGGTTAGGACACACTGATGTGTGTGTGTGTTTGTGTGTACATGTGTCTATGTGATTATATGTATATGCGTGTAAGTGTGTGTGTATAGGTATGTACTACAGATATGCGTGTGTGATTATATGTATGTATGTATGTATGTATGTGTGTATGTATGTGTGTATATGTGTCTGTGTGGTATATGGGTTGGGCCTGGCTTGGCCAAGTCCTACCAGGAGAGAGCAATGCAGGTTAGACAGGGCCTAACTACATGTTCTGGTTTGTGTGTGTGTGTGTTTTTGGATACATGTCTGCGTGCATGTGTGTGTGTGTGTACGCGGCTGCCTGTTCCTAGAAGGCCGGACAGTTGCATGGACATGAGATAAGGACACCATGACAACACAACCTGGGTGAGAAGGAAGGAAGAGAGGAGGAGGAGAGGAGAGGAGGAAGACAGGAGAGGAGGAGGAAAGGAGAGGACGGAGAAGGAGATGAGGACAGAGGAGAGGAGTAGAGGAACAATGAGACAGAGAAGGAGATTCGATGAGGATGGAAGGAAAGGAAGGATGAGAGGAAAAGAGGAGAGGAAGGAGGAGAGGAAGAGTGGGGCGATGGTCGGACGCACCTTCCAGGTAGGGACCTTGGAGGATGGGACCATGCCAGGTCCCAGGATGCAATAGGGAGGGGAGGAGCCTGATCTGGGCCCCGCCCACATGGGAGAGGTGGGGGAGGCGAGGGGGGAGGAGTGGGAGAATGGAGGGAGGGGGAGGTGGGGGTAGCTCTCCTGTAATGCCCCTCCAGGTGAACAGAGGGCGCCGGAGAGCACTTGATGGTCGAAGCCGTTTGACAACTGAACGTGAGCGGAGGACAAAAAAAATGAGATGAGTGAGAAGACACGCTGATGAAACCGTCATGAGGTCACGTCATGAGGTCACGTCATGAGGTCACGTCATGAGGTCACGTCAAAACAAGCGTTTCAAACCACAGACCATGGAAACAAACACCTGGTGCTTCGACAAACACCGAAGATGGACTGGCAACAACCAATGACCTGCTCTGAAACACCTCCTGTTTGTGTTAGCGGGCATGTCTGTGTGCACGTGTTTGTGTGTGAGTGTGGGATGTACTGTGTTTATGTTATGTTTGTGCATGCATGCATCTTGATTGTGTGCGTGTGTGTGTTCACCTTTTCTGGCCCTGTGCTGGAGCAAGGCTCCTTAAGGTCAGGTGAGGATGAGGAGGAAGAATTTTCCTGGCTGACAGTTTGAGAGACAGCTGGAGATAGACAGGTCTACAGCCAAGCGATGACGCAGGATAAGAAGCAGCAGCACACACACACACACACGCACACACACGCACACACACAGTCAGCCATTTGAAAAATGCTTAGAGTGTACCCAAGAGCACAATACACAATAAGAACAGAATACAAGAGAGAGACAGACAGGCAGAAGACAAACTGACAAGCAGGCGGGCAGACAGACAGGAAATAACAGCACATTATGATGCTCGCTAGATTAATCATATGAAGGGAAAAAAACATCAATTACAGGCGTTTTAAAGAATGAAAGCTATGCAATACGCATGAACAGCACATACAACAGTGTGGAGGTGTGTGTCTGTGTGTGTATGAGTGTGGGTGTGTATGGGTGTGTGTATGTATGTCTGTGAGTGGGTGTGTTTGCAGTATGACTGTGTGTGTATGTATGAGTGTGTGTGTGTTTTACAGAGTGAGTCATCACTTCTGTAAGCAGGAAGCTCTCACTGAGCGATCATTGGCGCTCGCGCTCATGAGCCGGACCGTTACCTAGCAACCTGGGAGCTCAGGGCCAGCCCAGCCAGGCTCCACAGGAGGTGATTGGTCGGAGCGGAACACCGTGGATGTGACATGTTCAACATGGCGTGCTTGGGTGCGTTTTCGTCTGGTTAGAATAATGGGCTCGTTTAGCAGACACCTGAGACCTCTTGACCTGCAGTCACATGCTCTGCCGAACCCTGGTAGATACTTGTGTCTGGGGGAGCGGGGTGGGGGGGGTGTACCTGAGAGTCTGGGGGGGGCATGGGCGAGGGGGACTTGGACTGGTAGGCGTCCTGGGAGATGAAGCCAGAGTCGTGGGAGGAGACGCTGGAGAGGCGGGCGGGGCCCTGCTGGGGGAGGGCGGAGCTCCGGTACCGGAAGTGCGAGGTGGGGGAGTGGCAGTGGGAGCCACTGGAGCGAGAGTCACTGCTGTTCACACTGTTCAGACTGCTGCAGGGGGGGAGGGGGGAGAGAGAGGGAGAGAGAGGGAGAGAGAGAGAGACAGAGAAGGAGAGATGGACAGTGAAAGATAAAGAGGCAGAGAAGGAAAGAGAGGAGAGAGAGTGAGGCACATAAGAGAGGTTTAAGTGGCTAAGACAGTTGATGTATTCTGTTATGTGTTGTGTGGCAAGCCTGGAGTACCAGGTGGATTTACAGGGCCTACTGCCCCCAAGGCTTATGTAGAATTAGTCCATTAGCTTCAACTTAACGCCTTCATATGGTGAGAGCAGAGAAGCTGCTGTATCACAACTTGGCCACAAGGTGGCATTGAAGGACCAGGGAGATGAAAGCACTGCCATTTATAATATGTTTATTTCTGTATCTCGATTTTCCTTTTTTCCCTCTCTCCTCCACTCCGTCTCCACAACACCCATTGGTGGAGAAGATACAAGGTCCCCCCCCTCGGTATTCTCCGCAATAGGGCGACAGGAAATTATGACGAAATAAACAACAGATTCTGTCTGCCTGAGAAGTTTTAGGGTGACGCGCGGTTGCTAGGCGCCCAACGTACCTGCACATGCTTGACTTCCTGGATACGGTGGTGCTGGGGGAGGAGGGCGGAGTCTGGTAGGCCCAGGCGCAGTCGGAACCCTTTAGGTCCACGATCACCTGCAGGGTAAACAACATCAACAACAAAGTAAACAACAACAAAGTAAACAAGAACAACAGACAGGAGACAGTCAGGAGACAGACAGGAGACAGACAGGAGACAGACAGGAGACAGTCAGGAGACAGACAGGAGACAGACAGGAGACAGACAGGAGACAGACAGGAGACAGACAGGAGACAGTCAGGAGACAGACAGGAGACAGACAGGAGACAGTCAGGAGACAGACAGGAGACAGACAGGAGACAGACAGGAGACAGACAGGAGACAGACAGGAGAGGTGTCTGCAGAGCTCAGCCTCAGCAGGGAGAGAAACAGGCGGCGTCTGAACATGGTTACAAACAATCAACACTTAGCTAGTTAGGATTCCTCACAGATTCAGGTGAAGAGGACATGTCTGTGAGTGTGTGTGTGTGTGTGTACCTGCTCGCTGGCCGGGGGCAGCTTGTGGGGGTCCATGGTCAGGGTCTTCAGGTCATCATTCAGGGTCTGGAGGTGGGTGATCTCCCCCAGCATCGACATTTCCTCCTCCTGCAGAGCACAAACCAGGCTGGAGGTGACGCAGACGAGTGGATCCATCTATCCATCTATTTACCCATCTATCCATCCATCTATCCATCCATCAATCTATCTATCCATCTATCTGTCAACCCATCGATCTATCTACCCATCTATCCATCCATCTATCATCTATCCATCCATCTATCTATCCATCTATCTACCCATCTATCCATCCATCTACCCATCTATCCATCCATCCATCTACCCATCTATCCATCCATCCATTGACCCATCTATCCATCTATCCATCCATCTATCAGTGTATAACTGTATGTATAAAATTGTGCATACCAGTGTATATACCAGGGTAAATAACAATGTGTTTACCAGCAGTATATAACAGTTTATACCTGAGTATACCAGTATATAGCAGTATACCATGGTATAACAGGGTGCATATATAGCAGTGTATACCAGTATATATAACAGGGTGTATACCAGCAGTAAATAACACCGGTAGTGTATAACAGTGTACATACCAGCAGGGTATACCAGGGTCTACCAGGGTATAACAGTGTATGTACCTGCAGGGTCTACCAGGGTATAAAAGTATGTACCTGCAGGGTCTACCAGGGTATAACAGTATGTACCTGCAGGGTCTACCAGGGTATAAAAGTATGTACCTGCAGGGTCTACCAGGGTATAACAGTATGTACCTGCAGGGTCTACCAGGGTATAACAGTGTATGTACCTGCAGGGTCTACCAGGGTATAACAGTGTACGTACCTGCAGGGTCTACCAGGGTATAACAGTGTATGTACCTGCAGGGTCTACCAAGGTATAACAGTGTATGTACCTGCAGGGTCTACCAGGGTATAACAGTATGTACCTGCAGGGTCTACCAGGGTATAACAGTATGTACCTGCAGGGTCTACCAGGGTATAACAGTGTATGTACCTGCAGGGTCTACCAGGGTATAACAGTGTATGTACCTGCAGGGTCTACCAGGGTATAACAGTGTATGTACCTGCAGGGTCTACCAAGGTATAACAGTGTATGTACCTGCAGGGTCTACCAGGGTATAACAGTATGTACCTGCAGGGTCTATCAGGGTATAACAGGGTGTATGAAGGGTCCTCACCACCACAGGCTTCAGCATGGAGACGAAGGCGCAGAATCGGCTCCTCTCCTCCACCAGAGCCTTCCTCAGTGCCTGCTTCTCCGTCTCCTCCAGCAGAAGACACTTATCACTCACATCCTGCCTGGCGCTGTCCAGCTGGGGCTGGACGTCCCCACGGCCTGCACGCACAACCACACACACACACACAGAGCCACGAACACGCACACACGGAACCAGAAACACCCCCACACACACACACACCAAACCAGAAAACACACACAGACAGGTTAGTCAGACCCTCTGGATGAAGAGAGACTAAGTAGAAGAGAGAGAGGGAAGACAATGCAGCAGAGGAGAGGAAGACAGAGAGAGACAAGAGATATCCAGCCCAGAGGCAGGAGCACAGACAGTCCCAAGACTCAGCTTTGCGTAACCAAGTCCTCACTGAACCATGTGGCCAGTCTGGTTTCAGACCCGATCCAGACCTTCTCGTCCACAGCATCAACAACCACAGCTTTGGGTTTCTGGATGGAACGCATGCTTCTTACGTTTCTGAATACCAAGTTGTGGATTTAAGAGTATACGATCAGAGGAAAGGATTAAGTATTTGGACATGGCATTCTAGAAGGTTCTAATGGGACTCTGGGAACCTCTCACTAATCTCTTCTGTGTGCTTCTCTAGGACGTAAACATGTAATTAAAGTGTAGTATTTCTCAGAGCGGAGAGACAGGCTTGGTTGCGTGGTTGGACCAGAGGTGGGGGGGTTCTGGGGAAAATATTGGTGGATGAATTCTTTCCTTGAATAAGGCAGCACCCTACAGTATTAAGCAGTATAATGTAGTATTATGCAGTAATTCAATGTATTATGCTGCAATTTATGATATTATGCAGTACTGTATGGTATGATGCAGTATTATACATATGTATAGCATGGTATTATGCAGTATCTATACAAGTACCTTGTACGTGCTTGAGAACAGTGAACCTAGAACTTGGAACCTTAGACTTTGGAACGAAGGAACCTTGGACCTTGCAACTTCGGGGTCGAAGTACCTTAAAATCTTGCAACCATTGAACCTTGGGACTTTAGAACCTCAGGATTATAAAATGTTTGAACCTTGGAACTTTGGAACTACGGAACTTTAGGATCTTAGAACTTTGGACCCTTGGGGCTTTAGGATCATGGAACTTTAGAATCAGGGGACTTAGGATCATGGAAACTAGAGACCTTTAAACCCTGGACCTCTGGCTCTCTGACAGGGGGGAAGAGCAACATTGTGCCCTGAGGCAGGCAGGCTTCCATGCAGCTGAGAGAGAGACAGGCTCTCCTCGTCAAGCGTGTGTTTGGCCAACGCTAGCCAGGGAAGAGTTCTAAGAAACATACGTGCACACACACACAGAAACGCACACATAAACACGCCCATGCATACACACAGGCAGACACACACAGACTCGCACACACGCTTTATCCCAAATAGAGTAATAAACATACTAGCTGCTACAGAGTATAAACACAGAGTAGCTGAAAGCTGGACATGGTTTCATGGCAGACACGTAACAGGAGCCGTCGCCTTGCTTAAGGGTTTAGTGCATACTGCGTGTATATACTAGCAGCACTTGAAATCAATATCTATAAATATATACAGTTTATCTACACGTATACTATATAGATATATCTAGGCCATCAATATGGGTGAGAGACAGTGACACACTGTCCCAGTGCATTCTGGGAGTTCCATGGAGAGGAATGCAAGGCCAGGATTGGACACATGCTGTCAGACTGTCAGACCATGTGACGGGGGGGCAGGTGGTTTGGGGGGTGACCACGCACAGGTGTCAGGGCGGAGGTCAGTAGAGCAGTGACACACAGGGGCATGTGGAGGGGGCGGGGGGGCAGAAAGGGCGGGTGGTGGGGGTGGGGGGGGGCGGAGGGGGGGCAGTGACTTACCGAGGTCGTCGGCTGGTTACAGCAGGGGGGAGGGGCAAGTAGATACGCAAGAGAGAGGAGTAGAAGCTCAGTCACTGTACTGTTCTCTACTGTACTACACTGTACTGTTCTCTACTGTACTACACTGTTCTGTTCTCTACTGTACTACACTGTTCTGTTCTCTACTGTATTACACTGTTCTGTTCTCTACTGTATTACACTGTTCTGTTCTCTACTGTACTACACTGTTCTGTTCTCTACTGTATTACACTGTTCTGTTCTCTACTGTACTACACTGTACTGTTCTCTACTGTACTACACTGTTCTGTTCTCTACTGTACTACACTGTTCTGTTCTCTACTGTATTACACTGTTCTGTTCTCTACTGTACTACACTGTTCTGTTCTCTACTGTATTACACTGTTTTGTTCTCTACTGTACTACACTGTTCTGTTCTGTTCTCTACTGTAATACACGGTTCTGTTCTCTACTGTACTACACGGTTCTGTTCTCTACTGTACTACATTGTTCTGTTTTGTTCTCTACTGTAATACACTGTTCTGTTTTGTTCTCTACTGTACGACAGAGTTCTGTCCTGGTCTTTTTACTGTGCTGTACTGTACTGTACTAAACAGAACTGAGCTGAACACTGTACTTTACTGTACTCTGCTGTGCTGTGCTGTATGGTCGGGGTCTGTAGGGTGTAAGTACCTTTCTTCGCTTTCTTCTGCAGCTTCAGCGTGTCCGAGGACTTCTTCTTGATCTCCTGACGGGCCTTCTTATACTCTGCAGTCAGAGGACACAAACAACATCAACACCAACCACAACAACCACAACATCAACATCAACACGAGGACGAAATAACGAGGGATTTCAAGACGACACGGTGTGATGTGGTCCATCAACCACAGTCCAACTTAGGAGGGAGGAGGAGAAGGAGGAGGAGGAGGGAGAGGAGGAGGAGGGAGGTTAGGAAGAGGATGGATTGAGATAGAGAGATTTGGCAACAAGGAGTTGCCTGCAGGGACCTGTGTGTGCATATCTGTGCGTGTGAGTGTGTATGAGCGTGTGCGTGTGTGTGTGTCTTTCTGTGTGTGAGTGTGTGTGTGGGGGGGGGGGTTGTGAGTGTGTGAGTGTGTGTGTGTCTGTCTGTGTGTGTGTGTGTGTGTGGGGGGGGGGGGGGGGGGTTGTGAGTGTGTGAGTGAGTGTGTGTGTGTCCTACCTTTGGCGTGGTCCTTGTCCAGAGTGTTGGCCACTCTCTTCCACTCCTCCATCTGTTCCAGGAGAGGGTTGATCAGACAGTCCAGGAACACCCTGGAGCACACACACACACCGGGCACACACACACACACACACACACCGGGCACACGCACAGATACACACACAGAAGGGAATGACCATCTGAGGGACCATCTGACCAGAGACGTTGCTGTGGTTACCCTGCTGGAGATGCTGGTGTACGGAGCGTGTGCTGGATGGGAAGACCCTGCAGTGTTTATACTGACTGTGAGTGTACGTGTGCATGTGTCTGTTTGTGTG
>CM042861.1:1564923-1574923 GCA_023658055.1 Thaleichthys pacificus | reverse complement strand
TCTCTGCCATGGGGTGTTGGTCAGTCGGCACACTCACTCTGGCAAGCCTGAATACACCACTGCTCCACGCGAGCTAGCATCTATATGATGTACAATAGGGTGAACAGACGTCCTCTTCTACCCGGACATGTCCTCTTTTCGAGACCTAAAAAATGCGTCGGGCAGGGATTCCAAAATCACCCCAAAAATAACCCTACCCCCCCCCCCCCCCCCAGCTTGATTACTAGCCTGCTGGCTAGCTTCTGAACTACTGTAGCAAGACACCAATACGTTAGCTAGCCTGCTAGCTTCTGTTGCAGGAGCGAGACAGGAGGGAGGATATGAAGAGGTAGAAGGGTGAGAGTGTGAGCTGGGCGGGGGGGAGAGAGCGAGTGAGAGAGGAGGGGGGGAGAGAGTGTGAGGAGAGCAGAAGGGAAGAGACTGAGAGAGGAGAAGGGAGGGAGAATATGAAGAGAGCAGAGGGGGAGAGAGCGAGAGAGGAGGAGGGAGAAAGTGTGAAGGGAGCAGAGGGGGAGAGAGAAGGAGGGGGAGTGAGTGTGAAGAAAGCAGAGGGGAGAGAAAGAGGGATGTGCTGCTGCATTGCAGTGCTCACCACAGGCCCCCTGTCACAGCTGTTTATAATGGGAGCTCCTCTCCTCTCTGCCCTCCTCTCATCCTTTCCTCTCCTTGTCTCTTCCTCTCCTCTTCCATTCTGCTCCTCTCTCTTCCTCTCCTCCCATCCTCCTCTCTGCACCTTTCCCCCTCCTCCAGAAGACAATGCAGGAAGAGATTGTTTATGACGTCTGCTGTCTCATAACCTGGCCCCTGCCTCTCCTGCCATCCCAGCGGCTAACCAGGACAGAGACTCGCCAGAACATGGCGCTTTCACGTGGCAAGCTATCGCCATGGTAACCCTGCCATACAGTGGGCGGAGAGACGTCTGTCTGTGAAACTGACCTCAGAGTCGGTTCACATGGTCCTGGTCATCACCATCTATTAGGCTCAACTGATCCCAGATCTGCTGCACTCCCTCTATGTAAGACTTGTGACACCTAGTCTAGGGAGTAGACAAGTATGACATGAAGACGCATGTAGAAGAAGCATACAGCATCATATACCGCATCAGTCCAACTTGAAACATGAAACACAAAACACAGAATCACTAATACAGAAACACAGAAAGACAATAACACAGAAACAAAGAATCACTGTAATGCAGAAACACAATAATGCAGAAACACAGAAGCACTGTAATACTATAGCGTAATAATACCATAATACTACTGTAATATACACATTGTAACACAGAAACACAGTAAGATTGAAACACTATAACATTGTATCACAGTAACAGAACCACTGTAAAACTGTAACACTAACACTACAGCTGTATAAACATGCAACACAATAACACATAAACAGGAACACTGTAACACTACACCTGTGAAGACATGCAACAGGATAGCTCAGCTCCTCGAAAACTTGTAACACCGACTCTTTCACTTTCAATACGCCTCTGGTGCACATTGTGTTGTTACATGAAATATGAACGACTGAGAAACACAACACCACTCTCAACTGAATTGAACTATCCTCCAAAACCTCCTCCAGACTGGTTGTCAAGATAGAGATCAAGATAATAATGCGCTCATGCTTTCAACCAAAGCAAAACACAGAGGCATATTTGAACCTGCAACCTCTTGATTTGCAGTCAAACGCTTTATCTCTGCCATCTTCTGCCATAAGGGGGTCAGGTGGCTGAGCGGTTAGGGAATCAGGCTAGTAATCACAAGGTTGCCGGTTCAATTCCGGGCTGTGCTAAATGATGTTGCGTCCTTGGGCAAGGCACTTCACCCTACTTGCCTCAAATGTCCCTGTACTTACTGTAAGTCGCTCTGGATAAGAGCGTCTGCTAAATGACTAAATGTAAATCCTCAGCTCTGTCTGCCAGCCTGATAGCCTACAGTAGAAGTAACTGAATTAAATATCCAATATACTGTATATACAAGTCTACAATCTAGTATCCTACAGTAAACTGCTAAACTAATAAAATACGAACGTAAAAAGGAAACAACCTCGCTCTTTAATATTTCATATTTGACAGAAGAAATCAGAAGAGCGATGCGGAGCTGTGGGATCTGAACCGTGGTCTCTATTATGCCATCTCAGAGAGCTCACTGGACCATGGTTGGGTGAGCTGATGCTGCTCTTAATAATGGATAGGCAGAACTGGGGTCAGTGACAGGGGAGGAGGACATAGCAGGCTGGAGACACACAGATAGATGGGCTGGTCCGAAACCCAGACTAGGTCAACAATTTAGTAGGAGTTATTAAACCAGACTCGGTCAATTCTTCAGTGGAGCGTATAGAGACTCTATACGCTCTATACGTAGAATACAATACAATGGATCATAGAAGAGTAGAGTAGGGTAGAGTACAGTAGACTGGTACATTATTGCCATTGTGCTGCACATTATAGTTCAAAAGCTTTTGTAAAGCTCTCTCTTGGAAGTCGCTTTGGATAAAAGCGTCTGCTAAATGAATACATGTAAATGTAAACATGGTGATATTAACATTTAAGGCAAATTCTTGTTTCTTGAGATCGAGAGAGGCGACGCTGAGTTGGTCTCTACAAACGACAACAACAATGGAGATACTGCAAGTTGTGTATCGCTATTCTGGAGGTCTGAGGAGTTTAGCTGTGTCATTATGCAAGCAATCTATTGTCCGTGTCGGAGGCTAACAGCCTCCCTGCGTGAAGCAGACCTGGCTCTCTCGCTGAGGGGCTGCGGCCTGAACAATAGCCCAGGAGGGAGCCTCTGTCTGGGGGGAGAGAGAGTGGGACCATCTGGCCCCTCTGGCTACTGCTAGCTCGCTGGAGCGCTAACAGCTACCATGCTTACTGCTAAGCCACTAGCTCGCTAACTGCTAACATGCTAACAGGCTACACTACAGTTCAAATGGAGGCAGTCAGCACACAGAGGGTCAGAAGGGAGGGGTGTCGCCTCTTTACTGTCCCTAGGGAAACGATGGCCCTTTGTGGAAGATGACAGGACTTGTCATGTGAGGAGGAATTTTTCAAACATGCTTTGGCACTTCTCACCCTCATCCCCCACTCCCCATCCATCTCGCCCTCCTTTCCCCCCCTCCATCTCTCCATCCCTCACTTTGTGTGGGAAGGTGAGGTCATTGGCTTTTTTTGCTTTTCACCAAAGATCCTCATGGTCACATTTAAGGTGACAGCTCTTTAGTTTCTGTGTGTGTGTGCGTGTATGTGTGTGTGCGTGTGTGTGTGTGTTCGCACCAGCCAGCTGGAGTGTGTGTGTTAGAAGAGTTCGTAGAGAAGAGGGTGAAGAAATCCTGTCAGGTCTGTGAGGTGCAATGTGCTTTCTGAATCTTCACAGATAACCTAACCTGAGACTGGTTCTCTCTCTCTCTCTCTTTCTCCCTGTCAAACCTTTCTTCTCTCCCTCTCTCCATTTCTCATTCTCTCTATTCAATTCCACAAGTGCTTTCTTGGAAGTGAAGAGATATATCACATATTACCAAAGCAAACAGTACAACACACATTTAAACATATATGTACATCTACACACATCTGTCCATCTGTCCCTCTCTCTCGTCCTCTTTCTCTCTGTCTCTCTCTCTCTCTTTTTCTTTCTTCTTTCACTCTTTATACATCTCTCTCTCTCTCATCACTACTGTCAGTTGTGTGAGTGGAGTCCCGCAGCAGCAATCAGTGTGAATTATTGAGGAGCTGTTCAACCTTTACAAATGTCTGCTCCCTGCTGACCTCTCACACCCTCCACAGGGCCCCTGCAGTCCTCACACTGCTGGTGTGTGTTTCTGTGGGTGAGAGAGAGACAGAGACAGAGACAGAGAGAGAGAGAGAGAGAGAGAGAGAGAGGAGAGAGAGAGAGAGAGAGGAGAGAGAGAGAGAGAGAGAGAGAGGACTGTGCATGTGTGTGAGAAAGAGAGGGAGAGGAGAGAGAAGTACGGAGGTACAGAAAGAGGGGTAGAGAGAGGGATGAGAGACTACAGAGGTAGTGTGTGTGCGTGTGTGTGTGTATGTGTGTGTGTGTGTGTTCTGCATCAATCACATCCTGGCCACCTTCAGGCCATCCTTCTAGAATACAAGCAGGAAAGCAAGTGATGAGAGGAGCTTCGTCATCCTCCCCATGGCTGTCAAGCAGCCGTCTGGGTGCAGGTCCTGGGTGACACTAACGAGGGGGGTGGAGCTCTGCCCCCCCCCCCCCCCAACCACACACATCCCTGCCCCCCGGTCATGAATTAAACAGGGAGGATTGTGGGATACATGAAACAGAAGGGATTGTGGGATGCATGAGAGAACACATAGGCAGACCCCCCTGCTGAGAGATACTGCTCTATAATTCACATCACTCTCTCCTTCTCTCCTCATCCTCCTGGACACTCCTGGGGGGGGGGGAGAGAAAGGGAGGGGGAGAGGGGGGTGGAGGAGAGGAGCAAGACAGAGAGAGAGAGAGAGAGGAGAGAGAGAGAGAGAGGAGAGAGAGAGAGAGAGTATGAGAGCTACTTGATCACCATGTATCATTGAATTACCGACATAGCTCCAGTGTCTCTAGTATGTATGTCATGAATGTACTGTCAAGGCATGGCACATTCTCTCTCGCTCCGCACACACACACACACGCAGTGACGTCAGACCACTCTCAGCTGTTGCTATGCTATACCTGTCAGCTTCTGTGTGACAAGAACTCCCAATTCATCCCAGTGTTACCATCCCGGCTGTGAGCTACTCACGTCGACCACACCACACATCAGCCAACACCAGCCTCCATTACTCACACTACTCCTCACGTGGCCCCTGAACGCACAAAGGAGGATACATGAGTGTTGGAACGGGGCCGCAGGGAGAGGAGGATGTTTTGAGATTGTTAGAACAGGGACGGGAGTGAGAGTAGATACATAGTATCTCATGTTTCTCTAAGTACCCCCTCTGAATGGACATGGGGAGGGGGGGAGGGGTTGGAGGGGGGGGGGGTCAGGCATGTACAGTCACAAAAGACAGGCCCAAAATAACCCACAAGAGCGGAGGAGAGGAAGGAGGAACAGGAGAGGACAGGAGAAGAGGAGGAACGAGGACAGCAACCTGACAGTATCTTACATTCATTTAGTCATTTCGCAGACGGCTCTTATCCAGAGCGACTTACAGTAATGTACAGGGATATTCCCCTAGAAACAATTAGGGTGAAGTGTGCCTTGCCCAAGGACACTGACACGTCATTTTGCAGAGCCGGGATCGACCAGCAACCTTCTGATTACTAGCCCGATTCCTTCAACCGCTCAGCGCACCTGAACTACCCTCTTATAGTCATCTCCTGCAGGGTGGATCCGGTAACGGGAGGGGACGGTGTGTGTGAGCTGGTACAAGCTGGCAGGGAGTGAGCCGTCTCATGACAGCACACGCTCGGCACACTCCTCCTACTGCACGGCAAGTGGGCGTGCCTGTGTTGTGTGACCTCCTCACTACGGGTATAGGTTACTATGGCTGGCAGTCAGGACTGGATGTAGAGCCAAAGCTACCAACTGGTCTCTGACAACCCCCAAAGAACACGCTCGCTCCATCACAAAATGGAAATTCCTGCCCAAAAATGTTCAACAAAGAGATTTTGAAGCTTGTTATGTGCATGTGTGTGTGTGTCCTGTGTTTGTGTAACGTGTGTACATGTACTTTTGTTGTAGGAGTGTGTATGTGCTGTAGGTGTCTGTGTATATATGGGTGTGTGTACATAAGTGTGTGTAGGTGTGTATGTGTGTACCTCCTAATGTAACTGCACACCAACTTAACTGGTGCTCAAAATGAGATCATCCTGTTATGATGGTGGTCCTGTATGTGATGTCCTTTTCTTGTTTATGTAAGATGTCTTCCTCCACTACTCATTCAACGTTCTCTCCTCCTCCTCCTCCTCTCCTCTTATCCTCCTCCTCTCCTCTCTTCTCCTTCTCTCTCCTCTCCTCCTCCTCACTTATTCCCCTGTCCATCCCCGTCCTCCTCTTCTCCCCCGTCTCCTCTCCTCCGCCCATCCCCCCCATCACTCATCCACCCCCATCACACCAACCTTACCCCATCCCCTACTCCTCTCCTCCATCTGATGGGAAGGAACCCTCCTTCTCTCCCTCCATCTTTCCTCCTCCTTTCCTGTCTCTCCATCTACTCCCCGTTCATCTCTGTGCTGTGTGGTCCAGTCAGTCAGTTTAAGGGTTTGGTCTGTGGTGGGTTTTGTGTCTCGTGTGCCTGTGGGTTAGGACCAAGAATTCAAATGAGAGTGTAACTGTGGTTGGGGTTGTGGTCTGGTGTGTTGTGGGTGAGGAGGTTAGGACCTGAGAGTGTAACTGTGGTTGGGGTTGTGGTCTGGTGTGTTTGTGGTGAAGGAGGTTAGGACCTGAGAGGTAACTGTGGTTGTGGGTTGTGGTCTGGTGTGTTTGTGGGTGAGGAGTTAGGACCTGAGAGTGTACCTGTGGTTGGGGTTGTGGTCTGGTGTGTTTGTGGGTGAGGAGGTTAGGACCTGAGAGTGTAGCTGTGGTTGGGGTTGTGGTCTGGTGTGTTGTGGGTGAGGAGGTTAGGACCTGAGAGTGTACCTGTGGTTGGGGTTGTGGTCTGTGTGTTTGTTGTGTTGTGTTGGGGGTTAGGAACGGCGTGTGGTTTGTGTGGAGTAGAGAGAAGGAGGCGTGTGTGTTTTATACGTGTGTATTTCATATCTGTGTGTTTCATAATGTGCATGTTACATATTTCTGTTTATAACTGTAATATGATGTTGTTCTTAACTGTGGCGCATTTCATATCTGAGTGGTGTTTTATTTATATGACTGTGTTTCATTTCTGTGTGTTTCATCATAGTTGGCACGTGTTTCCTGTCTCTGGTTGTATTTATATCTGAGGTGTGTTTTCACTATTTGTGTGTTTTATATCTGTGTGTATGCCTTTCTGTGTGATGTTTTCCATATCTGTGTGTTTCATATCTGGTTTTATATCTGTGTTTCATATATTGTGGGATTCATCCTCTGTGTGTGGTTTCATCTGGGTGGTTACTAGTCGCAGACAGTGCTGGTCAGGTTTCTCCTCTCTTCTCTGTCGTCATGCGTCCACCCCGCCTGTGTTACATGGCAACACAGTATGTAAATCAGTACCCAACAAAGGCCTTCTCAACCTCCCATCCTCCTCCCTCCTCTCCTCCCTCCCTCTTGCTCTCTTACTTACTCCCTTTTCCCTCTTCCCTTTCTCGCTCTCCAATCCCTCCTATCATTCTCCTCCTCCCTCTTTAATATAGCTGCCTCTCCTTCCTCATCTCCTCATGCTCCCCCCCCCCCCCGGTTTCCTCTCCACTCCTCCCTCCAATTCTCTCTCTCTCCTCCCTCCTTCCTTAGGGCGCCTCCCCCCATCCTCAAGTGTGGTGGATTTTGACTCTCAGATGGGATTTAAATGATGCAGCATAGGAACAGTCCTTCTAGAATGTTCTCTAGGATAGAAACAATCATACGGGAAGCAGTAATTAGCGGTAATCCTACCCTAATTCCACCACTACAATTGTTGTTGATAGTTGTGGTGGTTGTGAACATTATAAACCAAAGGCTGCAGTTCCTCCCCAATTTTCTTTCCCTCTCCTCTCTTCCTCTCGTATCCCTTCCTCTCATCCCACCCCCTCCCTCCCCTCCTCCCCCCTCTCCCCCTCTCTTCCTCTCTCCCTCTCTCCCCTCTCTTCCTCCTCTCCTCTCTCCCTCTCTCTTCCTCTCCTGTAATCCCCTTCCTCTCTCCCACCCTCTCTCTCACCCCCCTCTCTCCCCCGGTCTCTCCCTCTCTCCCTCTCTTCTCGCCCTCTCTCCCGCTCTCTGTTTTTCTGTTTCTCCATCCATCCAGGCCCCTGATTGCTAGGTAGTGTGGTGCGCTGTGGTTTGCCATGGGCGGCACCGCGCTGCCAGGAAGGATTCCTTCCTGTTGGAGCTGTCTCCTCCATCCAGCCCCAGATGTCCAGAAGGGGGAGGGAGGGGGGAGGCAGAGCGGGAGGAGGTGAGAGGGGAAAGAGGGGGGTAGAGAAAATAATAGAATATAGAATAAATTAGCCAGAGATGGTGAAGATGGTAGATTTTTCCTATCCTGATGATAAAAAAAATAGGGGAAAAAAAAATAAGAAGGAAGAAGAAAGGAGAAGGAGAAAAGACAGAAGGACAAAATACGAAAGGGGGGAGAGGATGGGAAGGAGGGAGAAAGAGACCGGAGGCGAGAGATAGAAGAGGAGAAAGCGAGAGAGAGAGAGAGAGAGAGATGAGAGAGAGAGAGAGAGGGAGAGAGAGAGAGAGAGAGAGAGAGAGTGCGGGGGGAACGTGGGGAATTTTAGGAAGTAGAGGGGAGAAGAGGGAGAGGGATAGGAGAAAGAGAAGGAGTGAGAAGGGAAAAGAAAGGGAGAGGGGGAAGAAAAGCAAAGAGAAAGACCGAGAGGGATCAATGTGAGAGACTAAGTGGCTCGACACAGAGAGGCATGCTGGCGACCTTATAAAAAACAGGAAGCCCAACATTAATCACATGAGATAGAGAGGACGAGGCGGAGGATAGGGGGGTGATGGAAGGAGAAGAGGGATGAAAAGGTGAGGATGAGAGAAAACAGGGAAGGAGGAGACTGAAAGGAGGAGGGATAGGAGAGGAGGAACCCAGGTGTGCCAAACCGTAAACCCTTCAAGCACCAGATACCAATATGAGCTGACCAGAGAGGTAGACGACCAACAGCACCTGTATGCCTGGACCCTGGGCCCCAAGATGTCGCAACATCTATCTACCTGTTCAGAATGCAGTCAACTGTAGAACACCAGTAGCGGTACTTTAATGTTGTATCACTCAGCTGAGACCCACACACACATATACACACACTATATATCACACACACATATACACACACACATACATACACACACACATGCATGTATTCTCCAAATCAGACACGCACAAAAATCACTCCCTCACACACACTACACAACACGGACACCACACACACATGTACACACAGACATAATCACTCAAACATACACTACACACACACACATATGATCACTCACACACACACACACATGTACACAAACACACCGGCACACACACACACCCCACTGTGATGGGCAGCTGCTTACCTCGGCTGCTTGTCGCCAGATCGGCCACTTTCTGAAAGGCGTCCAGGAGATGCTGATGCTACCGCGACGGAAACGTTGTCCGGGAGACGGACATGAACACAACTGTTTATGATGACCTTGATGTTTACATTACATTAGAACATAATCAAGGGCTCAAATATAGGGTGTGGTCTGCATGGTGTGGTTGTGTCTGAGTTTTTGTGTGTATTGAGTGTGTGTGCGTGTGTGTGTGTCCCTCTAAAACCCAGGTGAACACAGGCAGAAATGTGTGTGAGACTGTTTGTTGAACAAAATGTTTTTGATGTGCTCATGTGTTAATCGCAATCAGTAGATCAGCGATTGCCTTATCGTTCTGTTCATATATTCTGGTTCTACTATTCATTCATATATCTGTATTCCTACTGTTTACCTGTATTGTGTTCTGATGACACATGGGGGTCTAAGATATAATATCCACCTGATTGAATAACAAACACCTGTTGGCTGTATGTTAACTTTGTTTTTCTCTTTCTACTATCATTTCTGTCCTCTGGCCTTCATGCCTTTTCTAGTATCACTGTGTTGTCTGAACTGGTCGTTGTATGTTGAGAGATGTTTGTTAAGCTCTCTCCTCCAACCAGCTGTTGTCTGGTACTTATAAACCCAGAACCTGAACTGTAGTCAAACTGTTCTAAACTGGACACAAATGGAACTTTCTTCCATAGTTGGTCTCCCGGGTTATAATGGTCTATAAACGTTCTTGTTTAGTTACGATAACGAAGAAAAACTGAACATTTGGTTATTTCTATGGGGTGTTATGAGGTTTTAGGGTTGGAATTACATTAAGAGTTAAGGTTAGTGTTAGGGGTGGGGGTGAGGGATTCTG